>BLFK01000004.1:1295438-1301613 GCA_014634185.1 Astreopora myriophthalma
CTCCATAGCGATTTTACATGTTGCTGTTCTTTCACAACAACCTTTTTGAACAGATGCTTATGGGAATGTAACAGCTAAAAAAGAAACAGTTGTAACCAACCAATGTCCGGGAGATAAGGCACCAAACATTTTCTAACTTTTAACACTAGTTCATTAGAAGCTATTGCTCTTTTTGAATAACTTGTTAGTTCTTTTGTCCATCCCCTATCCAACCAGACACGTTAATGTCATTGTATACGCGAAATTATTGTCCTCGTTTGTTCGCGCGGAATTCAAACAATAAAAAAACAAAGTATGTCTGAAAAAGCGACAGCGTTTTAAAGTTTTACCCGAAAATGCGTGGTTCCTTTTGATTTCTCATGCTTAGCAAATGCGCATGCGCCAACTCCGTGTATTACAAATTAGTACCAAAAAATATCCTTACCATATGGAAGACATGACAACTATAGTCGCAAATATATATCGCTCCAAATCATAGTATAAAGCAGAAGGAGTTGAGCTACGAGTACGTAAGGGATCTGTCACGTATGGTCTAGGGGCCGACATTTCTCTCCCTCACTGCCTATCGGGGATAGGTATCCGAAAGTGGCAAGTATAAGCGATCCGCGGGCCGAAATCTCGGGGAGACTCGTCATGGTACACCGCTCAGGCTTAAATGTCCAGAGGTACCGCTACCGCTTCTGCATATTTTTCTTTAGGTATTTAGTATGCGCATGCGCAACTGCCCTTGTGTACCAATACGCCACGTGGGAGTAAATTAATATGTGCCTTCAAATCAATATTACTTCCAGTCCGTGATAGATCTATTGTTGCAAAGAAGAAAGAGCAGAAGAATAAGTCGTAATTAGGGACTCTCCGTTGGGAGGACCACAAGTAGTTAATATTCCAGTTAGCAGTGATAGTTTTTGACAACATAACAAGTTTGCATTTTGTTTCTGTTCGTTCGTTCGTTCGTCGTATCATTGTGTAACCCCGTTAGTTGGTTGATGACAAAGAATTGGCTACCGCAGTTCTTTGTTTCCTGCTGAAGAGGTACGATTAGAACCAATTAACAGCCATGACCGCTGCAAGTTTAGACAATAAAAGATTGTGATGTACGGCGTCGAACGCTTTCGACAAGAACTGAAATCTAGTCGCGGAGTTAAAAACTCCAATCCCAAAGAAAAAGTACGCAGATCTCCCTCATCAGCTGGTTCGTTTGTTGCCATGTTTAGTTTAACGTTTTGCGGAAGTTCTCCCCAGTTTTATATAAATACCAACTGCTGAAGTCACTCGTACTCGCGGGATTTTTTTTGTCCGCGAGGCATTTGTTTGCTGACGTCGTCAGCGTGCATCATTGGGAATTTACTTGCTATGTTATAATTATTGTTGTTTGAGCTGCAATGTTAGGGACTTTAGGGACCTTAGCATCTACTAAGGCGACGTCCACGGAAACATCAGTTAAAACTGCTAGTTTACGATTTCCAAATATTTTCGTGATTAATCCAGTTTGCTGAATTGGAATGAACTGGAATGATGGAAACGTCAGTTACAACTGCTAGTTTACGGTTTCCAAATATTTTCGCGATTAATTCAGTTTGCTCGACTGATACAAACTATCCGAACTATCTAGTAACTGAATTGGAATGAACGGTGTTCAAACTAAGAAGGATCAAAGTGCTCTGTGAGCAAACTCGTGAATTAAACACGTAAATTAAATTATTTTTCAGTTGGATTATGTCTATAATTTTTGGTATGCTGACTATTCATGTAACTGTCGCACTCACATGTTTGCCCGTGTTAAACATACATTTGATAGTACCAACATTCTTGGACCTACAATGTTGAGAGTTGTTGCGCCCGTCTGCAGGCAGCCTTATGTAAGCAGGAAATAGAACGTTTCTACTGCTGAAAATATCTTGTTTCTTGAGCACGGGAATGAGTGTATGGGTCCTTTCGGGTGGAGAGGCCTTTTAACCGACTGACAAATACCATAATATTCTGCGATGTGCAATTTACGGAACGCGCTCAACTGCCCACGCCAGAAACTTTAGGGAGACTGGTGCGCGCGTGATCAAGTTGTTTGGGTAGAAGGCAAGTACATGTTTCCATTCATCTTAGGACACGTTCGGTAGACCTAATCGGCTAACGCAATGTCGTACCCAATTCAAACACTTTGGACATAAATTGTTTTGTTCTAAGTATTTCCGTATCATTTAAATGTGAGTGCTACATTATAACACAAATACAATAAACAAGGAATCTTAACCCCGGGAGATCTGAATTTAATACAACAATGCTTGAATCATGACAAGAATACCTTTGAAGCACAAGATAATTACATATTTTTACAATTAACTTTAAGTTGATCAAAGTTTATACGGAGTGAATTATTGTTGAGGATATTTGGAATAAAAGCACTTAGAAGCGTTTTCATCACTACCAATTTGAAATTTATTTTAAATAAATAGCTTATTTTAAATCCACCTTATTGTACGAAGCGTTTGAGATATAGGCTCAGGTATCTATAGAGTATCCTATAAGAGGTGGGTCGTTAGCGACGTTTTGGTGTCGTTTTCCGGCGGAAGACATGTCTTTTTATGTGCTGAACCTGTTGTGTTTGACGTTAAAAACACACGCCCATTTGCATTCATATAATACCAAGATCCATATAATTCTGAAGTAGTTTTGGGGATGACCCATTCGCTATATACGACACAATGCCCATTTTACATGAACTCTGGCTTATCAAAATGAAAGTGGATTTCTGCCGCAAATTCGGCATATCGAAGGCCAGCTTTCGGCGCAAATGGAGATTGTAGCTTATTAAAGAGCCTGCAGTTTTTAATAAAAGAACGAAAAACAGTTAAAATTTGACATTTACAACGAGTAGACCAACGATCTCGATTTGAGTTGAGTTTCTTCACTTGGTTCGGATGTCCCCGCTATGCGGGTCTTTTAACAGAAGTCTTGGCCCCGGGGGCGGGGTAATAAGCCGTTTTTTAACACTTGGTAAATGTTAAATTCCCCGCTAAGTCCCAGGGGTCGGGGGGCACGGGTGAACTCGGTACTTTACCTAAAAATCGGCGCGTGTAACCCGATTGCCGTGCCGTGCTCCGTGCACAGCGGCCAGTGGTATCTCGAAGAACGGCCACTTCGCATGCGATTTTCCAGGCACCTTTCAAAGTTCATAAAAAATAATTGTGTAAACACGCAGTGCCGTGGCAACAAACCATTGGTACCGTGCCACGACTGAGAATTATCGTGCCAATTTTTCTGCGTGTGCAAAACTGTGTGAAGAGGAAGTGCCGCGCCAGGAAATCGTCGGTGCCTTGCCACGATTTAAAAGTGCCGTGCCAATTTTTCTGCGTGTGTAAAAAGGGTTGGATGCAGAAAAAAACAATCGCCTTGGTTACTGTGCAACTTACACAGTTGCGGAAGGAAGCGTTAGAACCAGGGTTGCTGAAATGTTTTCTTTGGAAAGAAAAAAGAACGAATTACACTGTAATTACAACGTGTTAAAAGTTGAATGCGCTATGACTGGAAAATAATTGTGTGACATTTAATGTACAAATTCCGGCGTTTTCCTCGTTTTTTCGGTGCGCTTTTCGTTTCAAGTCGACTAAAGTTAGTTCACAGATTTTGAGATTTTGTTTCGAGTTGTTGAAAGTAAGTCATTTCGTCGCGAGCGGTTTTCAACTTAGAAGTCATCAAGTTGTTCGAGTTGAAGCTTATTATGAATGAATTGTATCTTGTGGAATCCCCTGGACATGTGTTACACGCTCTAATATGTTTTGTTTACACCATACTTTCTTTATCGAAGGAGAAGGAGATACCATGCAGCTAGAGCTTACAGACCTTTGTACTGGTAAGAAATAGAATCCATGTTGACCACGGCGCGTTATGCCGCGAACTGTTTTTCCTGACTGTAAGACTTTTATAGAAAGGGCTAATATTCCCTGACTCATTATCTGAGTCACGCGAATCTTTACGTTTGGGTCTTTTTAATAATATCGCGCGTCAAGGAAAGTAATCCTACGCTAGCAGATTTGCTGTCATGTAGGTCTCCACACAGTGGGCAGCTGAGACCTTTTAACCCTCCTGTTTTGTAAAACGGACCGTTACAAGTACAGCTTTATTTTTTGTTATTAATTATTGGTTATTAGCCATATCATTTAACCATTTCCGTATCAGTTTTTATATCCCTTAGCCGCTTAAAGGCGATATATATATATGTCTGTATTTCCCGACTCCTTTATATATATATTTGATATAATTTTCAGCGGTGAATATAAGAATTCTGTGTTATATTCACCGCGCTACCCGGTGAATACAACATTTTGGAGGCGCGGCTGCTAAGCTAAGCAAGACCTTTTCGTGCCTTTTTATCGTGTTTTAGCACGTTGTTTTGCACTTTCTTATATTCACCGCTGAAAATTATACTAAAACAATTATTCGCCTCAGGTTCAGTGAATATTTACGTCTCGGTAAATATTCACCAATATTCACTTCGCCTTCAGCGAATAATTGTCAAATATATATTGTAACTTTCTTATTATTTATCCCCCGCTTTGTTGTATACTTCAAGTTATTACTATTAATTATAGTTGATTATAATTATTAGAAATTATTCATATCAATATTGTATGATACACGTAATTCTGTGTATTATAGTTTAGATGATTATAATAATATTGTCTGGAACACGTAATTCAGTCGAAAGACTCCGATGTTGTCTTGATATGAATAAACAATTTACTGGTACTACCATCTTGTGGAGGTATGATTAGTTTAGTGCAGAGGAGTGCTGTCCCATTTCCTCCCCGGTCACAGCAATTTCAGCAAGAGCCATTTCTTTACCTATTGGAAACTGTATGGAAATAGCGAGAGCATACGTAAGTTGGTTATCCAGATCACGACTCCACAAATGGCTCTGCATTGCACTGATGTATAGCAAGAGATCATAGCTTGATGATTTCTTGGTATAGAGAATCAGAGATGTATTGTGGGTAATGCATTTCCCCGCGACGCAAGGGGAGGGGAACAAACTGACCGTCACATTGTTCATTTGTGTGCCCCCTTACCCCAACCCCCCCCCCCCCTTAAGAAAATGGCAACCAACAATGCATTGTTGTTGTAGGGTATAACTCATCGGAAACTTGTCCTCCGATCCACATTGGAATCTATGGGGAGGCTTCATACCTGACATGCTCAGGTTTGTCAGATGTGCTTTTCTTCATTTACTGCTCTCATCTTATTGATATTTGACACAACCCATCGATAAACAATTCCTTCCGATCGATGGAGGGATCAGTCAATCGAAACTGACTTAGTACATAGTAGTGGTTTATCGACTATCCGTTACAGACAATATTTCTCTAATTTAGCACACTTGGTTTTATTTGTTCGTAGAACGAGACTGCAACCTTCCCAATCAAATCAAGTTCAAGATAAGAAGAGGTACAAAGAACATCTGTTCTATTTAATTTTCAATTTTGCTATCTAGCTGTAACGTTTACGGGAGCTTTAATGAAAGAGACGCCGGCTTTTCAGTTAAATCAAAACAGCAAACTGGGCTCCGATTTCCGAAAAAACAAACTTCGGTTTCCGCAAAATAAACTCAGTTTCGAAAAACAAATTCCCATTTACGAAAAACAAAATCCTGTTTCCTAAAAACAAACTCAGAATTATCAGCGAAGTGGTTGTTCCTCGGAAGCTTCTGTAAAATAACGTTCAAATGAGAACAAAAAAAGCAAATCTTTCGTTTTTCCTTTTACTTACCTCAAAACAACAACTTCATAGCATACATCGAATCAAAAATCTGTCAATCAAAAAAACAGACAAACAAACAAACACGTGCACATGCCGTAGTAACGTGTTTCTTCAGCTTCCATCCTTATTTCATGCCATAATCAATATTGATGCGGTCTAAAATATTCTCAGTCCACAATACTGCATTTTCTTGCCAGCCGTCGATAAAGCTCAGAATTAATAACTGGCAAACGGAGCCGGGTGCAATTTTTTGGAGACTATTCCGGAATAACAATAAACGGAATGGTCGGTTGACGCGTTTTGGGACTTGTTCCGTTTTCGGAATGAAAAGAATAGTATTCCGTTCATTCTGCTCTCGATAGCAGAATGAACGGAATAAACAGAATACGGTTTGTTCGGAATACACAGAATACGCGTTTTTTTT
>BLFK01000004.1:1302045-1349545 GCA_014634185.1 Astreopora myriophthalma
GCATTAGAGGAAACAGTGGAAACATCGGTCATGTTACGTTACAATGACAATAAGCGCACATGAAATCATGAATTATGTGTCGGTAGAGGGGTAGCTGGTGGTGCAAAACCTTCAGGGACAGTGTAAATATTGTAAATATTGAAAGAACATGGCTTTATACCACAAACACTCGTTTATGTCAGAGAAACTTTATATCCTTAATAAGCATATTAGCAAAGTTTGTTTTGTTCGAATACAATCACGTGGTTGGGTTGAGAGAGACTCAGTCTTACAATATTGATGAGTCAGTGTAATATAATTATGTATTGATATCTATGTAAAGCGAGATTTATTAATTAAATCGTTATTTGAGTTGTAAATCAATCTCTTACACCCAAAAATAGAAAGCAACTTTTGAGAAACTTTTGGATTTTGGGGCAACTTTTGAGCAACTTTTAGAATTTTGGAGCAACTTTTGAGCAACTTTTTTGGAAAATTGGAGCAACTTTTTGAGAAAATTGGAGCAACTTAGGGACAGCCCTAAATTCAGAGCACAGGGATTTGCCTAAGACTGGCTTTGCCATATAATAATACAAGTTATTTTTAAAGCCGTTGTTACAGAATAACAGATAATCAGTCTGATTCTTTTCCCCTGGCAGGAATACCTCCCTCGACGGCCCATACCACAAGGACCGAGGTCCGTTTATTTGTCCAAGTTGTGTTCTTCGCCATCGCAATCAACTTCTCTCTGTAAACTAGCACTGGAATTGCATGTTCTCATTGTAGACGGCAGGAATATGTACTCAACAATAGATGCACTTTGCGGTAAATCACAAATCATCATTTGAAAGAAAAATTGATTTTATACTGGTTTAAGCTAACAGCTGCACGGGAAACCGAATGTGAAATTAAAACATGGCTTGCTCACCTTTAAGTTGACGTCCCTCAAATTTGCAATTGGGATCTAATGCACATGCGTAACTCTGAACATTACACCGGGAAAGACGGGGCATGCACGTAAAAGTAGAGTAATCCTGGAGGTGAACGCGACGAAAGTGCAAAGAAACGCAAAGGCCGTGAAATTGGCTATTTTGAACCATTTTCCTAAGGGGTTAACCTTAAAAACGAAATGAGCAAAAAGATGACCACAATTAAAAAGCGTAAAATCCATGAAAACGAGGTCTAATAGCCCTATAATTAACTTTTCTCAAGCGTTTAAGGTCTCTAGTTTAATCTCCTGTCGCAGGGTTAATGCTTCGCGATGTGCGGAGCGTGTCAAGGATTGCTCAGAGACACTAAGAATTTTGGCAAATACGCATGCGCTACTTTTTCAAACTATCTACTGGCACAACTTCCGTCTACTCCAATGCATACCACATGAACCAGAAAATCACTACAATCTCAAATATATATTGCTCGAAATCCTACATTGAGTTTTCCGGAACTGAGCTGTGAGTACGAAAGGGATCTGTCACATATGGTCTAAGGGCCGACATTTCTCTCCCTCGCTGCCTTGTCGGGGGCAGACAGGCTGCCGTAGACGGGTATCTGAAAGCAGCGAGGAACTGGGGTTGGTATAAGCGATCCGCGGGCCGAAATCTCAGGGAGACTCGTCATGGTACACCGCTCAGGCAACACGTCCAGAGGTACCACTACTGTTCCAGAACGTTTGTTTGTTTTACTTTTTTTTTATTGACGTCTGCGCATGCGTGAATTCGCTAGTGGTCTAATACATGTACGTACCACTTGGGAGACGTAGTGACTACATTTCAATCACAAAATGCCCTTTCGTAATCGCAAAAAGTGATGATGCTTGAGCATTTGCCTCACTTGTACTTCGTCATTCACTAAAGCGTTTTTTACACAAGAGAAGAAACGACAGAAAGAATTTTTTGGCGCCGGCCGGCGACAGGTATTTGTTTAATTTCTGAGTTTCCTGTTTTCGCCATGCCGACGTCATGCCTGTTCGTCTGATTACGTCCCGTGGGGTTTTTGGCGTTGCTTCTCCACGTGCTCGAGGAAGAGAGAAATTTGCATATAAAGAAACTAGATCTGTGTTAAGCAACGAGTCGAATCACACTTCTGAGTTGTACGATGACTTTTCTGATGATAATTTTTCGGACTGCAATTCGGAGTTTATTGATGAGTCGAAGCGCCTTGAAAGAGAGTATTTTGATGCCTTACATGTGGACAAGGTTGGCGAAAAGAACACTTTTGCTGGTGCTAAGGCGCCACGTGCGAACCGCAAGAGCCTTTTGTCCGAGTTTGAGAAAGATCATTTCCATCCAGATAATGCTCTACCGGACCGCCCGTGGAAAGTTTCATGCCTGCTGTTGATGTTTTTGCAGCTTTACAGAACGAGGGCTTTCGCGCTGAGCATATCCGTCGCTTGCAGAGCGAGCAACGGGCGAGATTTTTATTACCTTTAGGAACGCCGAACTGCGGAACGCTTTCTTAGAAAAGAGTCCTTTAATTTATCGCAGCCACACGTTTGTCCCCAACACCACGGAAACGTCCCTGACCTTTTTAACTATGTACGATGCGCCCTATGAATTGAGTAACTCGGCAATCATTCACCGACTGTCCCCATACTGCGACGCGGTATGGCACCACCGTGGTACCTTTCGGGATGCGAACCATGCCAACGTTTTTAATGGTTTAAGGCATTACCATGTTGAACTTTAAAACGCGATACCAACTTATCTACGGTTTGGAAAATTCCAGGTCCGCCTTTACCACGATGGACAAGAGCCCACGTGCCGAAAGCACAATCGTGTCGGCCACAAGGCAGCCGACTGCAGTGACATTGTTTGTTTCAATTGCGATGGACTTGGTCACATTGCTCGGGTTTGCGTGAAACCAATGTATTGTTGTATTTGCAAAAGCGGACAGCGGCATTTGTCCCCTGCGTGCCCTCTTTCTTGGCATCGTCAAGTTGATCGCGAGCGCTCCGCGTCACCCGCGGCGGGTTCACGCGCTGATTCCTCGAACCTTGATGGCAGCGTGTCGGGAGGCATTGCCCAAGCGTCCCAGGGGGCTAGTATGGGCAATTTTCCAGTCCTTTCGAGTTCATCTTCTTCTGAGGTGGGCCCCGAACAGCTCCCACCCTCCTCTGTAGGGAGTTCCGGGACTGTTCCTTCTGAGCAAGAGCCGCCGACTGGTGAGACGGCGACGGCTCCTTGTCCCCCGCCAGTCGTTGGTGTGGATGGCTTTCTCGTGTCTGCGCCTGCGGTTCACAGCGAGCAGAAAACCAAACTTCGCAGTCTGTAAGTGACCCTACCGCAGTTACTCCGTCTTTTATCTTCAGTCTCTGGGATGTGCCAGCTGCCGATGTCTGTACCGTGGACTGATCTGTTCGAGGGAACGGTGAAGGAAATGATGGGAATGACAAGGAAGATGCTGCTCGCTAGACCCCAGGGTCTTGGGCTGATGTGGTGGACCAGCCTCCCGCCTCTGAGAGACCCGTTCAAAGGAAAGAACCCCGGGGAAAGTCGCGTCACTCTCCCGCCAAGATCATCGAGAATGCTGAGGAGGAGGCCCGCGCCCTAAGTATCAAATGAACAAGTGCCTACACGCAAGCAAACGCAGCCGAGGAAGATCCGTGCGCCTTTGTCCCAAAAAGGTGTGGAAATTGAGGATCCTGCGTGCGCCATCCCATCTCCGATAGTGACGAGAGAAGAAACGCCCATGGATACGTCAGGAGCCACTTTAACTTAAAGTGGCGCACGCAGCACGTCAGATGGGGCGCCCTTTCTCTTTGAAAGAGAAAAGGCGCCCCATCTGACTCTTGACCGTGAAGTACTGAGGATAATTTGGAAGTTTAATAACTCTTTACTTTCGGGCCTGAATTGTTGTAAACTGATATCGGATCGAATTGGTGAATTCCTGGAATTTCTGTGCCACCGAATGGGACTTGAAGACTAACTTTTAGATGTTATGCTTTATATGAGATCATGGACTTTTAACATTAACATGATCAGACTATCGGAAAAGGGCCAAAAGCTAAGCTCCAAAAGCAACGAGCCCGAGTCAAAACAGGGGTTACGACGCAAAGACAAAACTCACGCGCTAAAAGTGTTTCAAGTGTTTGTTTTCGTTTCGCTTTGAGCCGAGTCGGTTAAGTTTGGTGATTGGTTTGATTCTGTAATAGCTGTTTTGTAAATAAAGTTCCTTTCACAAAAACAAACAAACAAACAAACAAAAACTTAATTGCACGTATCAGTGATACGGACAAAAACCAAGTTGTTGGATTTACTTATTGAAGTACACTAAGTATTCCTATTGCTAGCGGACAGCGCAACTCGCGATATTGGAAATGGGCGTTGTTTCCTTTGCTGCCAAAGGTGCACGTTTCAAATCATACTCATACTTAAAGGAGCAAACCTTGCTTGTTGAATTCGAAGTAGGCATTTTGTACTTAAAAGTTGACCATTGAAAACAAAATTTGAATTTTGGCGGAGATTTAACGCCATAAGATGTAGCCACTGCTTTACATACCTGAAGAGTAAATATAATGTAGTGAAAAATAAATTACTTTATTATATAAGTACTGAGATTTACTCAGTGCAAACTCACTGTATAAAAATCGTCTCTCGTCTCTCTTTGATGAGAAGCAATCCCATTGGTCATAAATACGATTTTTCTCACTAGTGAAGAATATCGTATGACCAATCAGAAGACTGATACGATTTTTTTCACAAGTGAGAAAATTCGTATCGGTTTTTCCCGCCTTTCGGGGCGGCCATGTGAAGTAACTGAGAGTGAATGTTTGCAACGTTCCCTGCTTTCCAGAATAAACATTTGTAATATCTCAGTACAAATATAATAAACAAATTACTTCATGGTTAGTTCGCTTGTACGATTTTTATTCACTTGTTGTGAAGAATCGCAAACTCACTCGCTCGAAGACTCGCTGGTTCGTTTGCGATTCTTCACAACTCGTGAATAAAAATCGTACGCGCTCACAAACCATGAAGTAATCTATATATATTGGCATTACGGTGGTCCACGGGTGTCACAGCAGCAACAGCACTTAGGTCAACACAAAACGAAGTTACGGCACGACAAACTGAAGTTACGGCAAAACACAGTCGATTCACGGCAAAACAAACTCAACTCACGGCAAAACAAACTCAATTCACGGCAGAACCCACTCAACTCACGGCAAAACAAACTCAACTCACGGCAAAAACAACCATAACAAACTCAACTCACGGCAAAACAAACTCAACTCACGGCAAAACAAACTCAGCTCACGGGAGAACAAACTCAACTCACGGCAAAAACAACCATAAGTTAAACACTAAAAATACGACCAACTCTTCAATAAAAACAGCCTACCTTGCCTCATTTTTGAGCCTACTTGTCGTGTGTGTTGTTTTTGCATCGTTTTAGGCGGTTTTCAGCGAGATTTTAATTGTATCCCTCCTTCTGTATATAAACTTCCCCGGTTTTTCCGTACGGCTGCTTCGCATGAGTTCCCAAACTTGGGGAAGTTACATAAAGAGGCTTTAACCTTGGTTGTTTTTTCTCCCATACAAATCCTTTTATCAGCTTGCGGTTTGCTGCCACTGAGCTTTGGAGTACCTGTTAAATAAGCTACTAGGTTAGCTTGCAGTTCGATTTGCCATAGGTTTGTTTCGTGTTGCCGTCGGTTTGGTTGTTTTGCCGTGAGTTGAGTTTGTTCTGCCATGAGTTGATTTTGTTCTACCGTGAGTTGAGTTTGTTCTGCCGTAAGTTGAGTTTGTTCTGCCGTGAGTTGAGTTTGTTCTGCCGTGAGTTGAGTTTGTTCTCCCGTGAGCTGAGTTTGTTTTGCCGTGAGTTGAGTTTGTTTTGCCGTGAGTCGACTGTTTTGCCGTGGTTGAGTTTGTTTCGCCGTAACTTCCGTTTGTCGTGCCGTGACTTCGTTTTGTGTTGACCTAAGTGCTGTTGTTTCCGTGACACCTGTGGGCCACCGTATAGCATAGAATACATCTAAAGCGTCTAAAGAGTTGAGAAGAATTAGTGTTAAAAAATTGAGACGGACAGAAATTTTTCTGAAATAAGCTACATAATAAAGTATGAAAACACAATTTAATGACTGCAAACTTTCACATAATGAGGTTTCGTGGTTGTATGATCACACAGGTTCTCCTTCTCCAAACAATAGTTTTACAGTGCAGATATACAACAAACAGGATATCATCATGTAAAGGAAATCTGACCCCCTGCTGCATCTTGTTGTTATGGAACAACAAGAATCTACCACACTTCGACTCGATAATATTCATCACTTCAAATGTCTGTTTCTAGTCTAAAACATAGATCTTAAGACACCCTAAAAATATTTTTTGCAGCATTCGAAGGATAAAATAGCATTCCATAACGGAGGTCTACTTACCTGGATCGTCAGAAGTCCACAGAAAGATCAACAACACTCACACGCATCTGGCAAAAACAACACGGCTTCCATTATACCCAGTCTTCTCTCTGTGTATCCTATGCTCTTCCCCAGGACCCAACGCTCGTCAGCTAAATAATTATCACGTGGTTGTTTTTTTTGGAATGTTTGTTGTGGAACCACAAAATACAATGTTGTACGTTTCCGGCAAAGCTGTTTGTCATTCTTTTGAAAGGATATAAAGAAAGCACAAAAGACGATGAAGATTAACAATCACCATAAAACAAATTCGGGTGAAGATACAGAACCTGCAAGAAAAAGCCGGATTGTCAGTTAACACGCCACAAGGTGTCATTTGTAACTCACCAAGATGTTTTCGTTCCTGTTATGTCGACTATGGTTCCTATGGGGTCTCTTGCCTCTTCAGTATGGCTTTCTAAACAAGCAAACCAAGTCTTTATTCCAGCTTCAGTATAAATCCTCCTCAACAAACGAACAGCGTTTAAATGGCTTGAATTATCAGCGGACAATAACTACACGTGCACCATGTTCAATACAAATGCCAACCACTGAAGCTGACCCACCCATCAGAAAACCACCAGAGGTAAGATTAGGAAGATCTGTCACACCACTGTCCGTTACAATATTTGGAGAATCACTCAGGCCACAATCAATCACAACATTCGGAAGATCTGGTAGACCACAGACAATCACAAGATTTGGAAGATCTGCCAGACTGCAATCCATCACAAGATTTGGAAGATCTGCCAGACTGCAATCCACCACAAGATTTGGAAGATCTGCCAGACCACAATCAATCACAAGATTTGGAAGATCTGCCAGACCGCAATCAATCACAAGATTTGGAAGATCTGTCATACCACAATCAATAACAAGATTTGGAAGATCCACCAGACCACAATCAGTCACAAGATTTGGAAGATCTGCCAGACTGCAATCAATCACAAGATTTGGAAGATCTGCCAGACCGCAATCAATCACAAGATTTGGAAGATCTGTCATACCACAATCAATAACAAGATTTGGACGATCTGTCAGACCAGAGTTAACAAGATTAAAACGATCTATCAGACCACAGTCAATCACAAGATTTGGGAGGTAGATCAGTTCACATGACAGGAACGATGTATCCTTCAGCTGCAAAAACCGCGTTCGAAAGAAGATAGCTATCAGGCTGCCGTATAAATCAAGAAGAACATAGCTATTTAAACGCAATCCTTTCAAGGATTCAGTGAGTACCTGAAAGGAAGTTGGTAATGGGCACAGACAGTAACAGGAAAATAAATAACAAAACATTCAATCCAATCTCATGCAACACGAATGACTGCTTGCAGCTTGCAACTGATTAATTCTCCCCTGCGTGTAAGTAAAATAAAGTGAAATGAAAACGAGTCAGTTATAAACTTCAGTTGTCATCATTTTTGTGTCTAGGCCCTGACTTAAAAGGATGACATAGCATCGTCTTGTCTCCGTTTTGTCCAAGATTTCAACACAAATCACAACAAATAGTGCCACTTGAACTTCTTTTTCGTTATGGTGTTTTTCGCACTTGCTAAAATTTCATTATGCCTGGTTTCCATAAGATCGCTACGGTCGCCACGATCGTTGCAGTCGCTGCAATCGCGGATGAAAGAGACGAGCGATCGCTGCGATGACCTATTTCCAATTGATCGCTGCGATCGCTGCGAAAACAGGTCTAAGGGCTGGCGTCAACAAAATTCAATCCACAATGGCGGCAGTCAACAAACGACTCTTGCTCGAGTCTTGCTATTTTCTCGTTCTCTCTATTATTCCCCCAAAGAAAACGAAGAAAGGGCAGGGGAAAACGGAAACATAGGTTTTCGGCTCGAGAGGTATTTCAGATGAGAGAGGAACTTGCTCTTTTCAACAAAGTATTGTGGGACATGAAATTATCGATTGCAAAGTTCTCTGGGATATCCTTCCATCGTTACGATCGTCACGATCGTCACTATCGTTGGAAAGGGGTTTCCATTTAGTAAAACTTCGATCGCTACGATCGCCGAGATCTCAGCGATCGCAGTCGCTCGATCGCTGCAGTAGCAGACCAAGACGTTTCCATATGATCGCTGCAATCGCTACCATCACTGACCACGTTTTTCGGCGATTGCAGCGATCGTAGCGATCGTAGCGATCATATGGAAACCAGCCATTAGCGTCTTAACCGTAGTCCGGCGCAGTCGTGATTGTGTTATCGTCAGGAGTCCATAGCCCGGAGCGCACAACTTCAATATATTTGTATCACGGCGTTTTCACAGACCGGGCTATTTTACACTGACTTTCTCGCGAATTCAGTCTCTCCCGCAGGATAGGCTTGGATAAATTCTGCTCGTAAAATGGCTTATTCTGCCTGCCGGCAGTGCTCGTGAAAATCGCTTATTCTTTTCGAAATTGTGCTCAGACACCTAAATTCTGCTCGAATTCTGCTCGGTGCCCCCCAAGATTTTCGGCCCTTTAGGCCATATATATTTTCCTACCTATAGAAGGGAGCCTGGGGGCTAACCCCTAATACTGATTAGATCTTCATTATGCAAAACTAAATCACTATATAACGTCATTATATTGGTCGAAACGATGAATATTTTATTGAATATTTCCAAAAAAGGAACAGCCAACAAATGCATAAAGATCGTGTGAAGACAATCACATTAATCATAAGATTTTTTTATAATTACTGATGTCATGCATATCATTGGTGCGACTGATTTTCCGTTATTCCGCTCAAAAGTGCTCAAATCATTTATTTTGCTTGAAATCTGCCGGCAGAATTTGCCCAAGCCTACCGCAGGAGCCTTAGGGAGCTTACCAATTGCCGTGAAATTCCGGCTGGGGGGATTGTTGCGTCACGGTAAGCGTTTTTCTAAATATAGCGATTAACCGGACGAAATTGCACGTACCATTAAATTATTCTGTTTTTAAACCGTGAAACCGCGTTGAGATCCATAAAGAGGGCCTGCAAACGGAAGATTCGTAAAATGGTAAAGCATTTTCTGACCACCCGCTCCGAATAGGAAGAAAGGAGTACCTCAGACGGGAGGTATGATGGTGGATGTTATTGTTGTTGTTGTTGTTGTTTTTTGTTTTTTGTTTTGCCTTTAGGTGATGCATAGACTGAGGTGGGAAAATTAGGTCTTGGCCGCTTAAAATGAGTGGAAATCATCTGATTCTCCTTGTTGCAACAGCCGTGTAAATTCGCACTCACACGTTACTTACAGGGTGCACGGTACTCATTAGAGCAGTTTTCAGTTAAGTGTTGAAAGCGATTACGCAGTCTCTTTAGTTTTGATTTGCTCTATGATTGAATCAAACCAACCACTCTCGTTTTCCCGCGCTTGGCCGCCGCTGGCTGCCTTCGCTTGCCTTGCATTGTCATTGGCTATTAAAACCAAGTCGTGAATGGCTGATCCTTCAGAACGTGATTGGCTCTGTGATTTACTTTGATTTCGGAATAATTTTGCGACGCTCGATGAAAAAACAGCCTTAGTATGATGATTAATAACATGGTTACGTAATCAAAAATGGAGGTTGAGGATCCATCCACTATTAATTAAACAAATCTTGTCTAGTTTCTGGTGCATGGTATTAGGAGTAATGAGCGCAAAGGGATTTTCTAGAACTCTAGACAAAATCGAAAAGCCACTCTTGAGTTCTTAAAATTCTCGTGGGGTCACAGCTCAAGAATGTCTGAATGTCTGACGGTGGGACTGGGAGCGCCTGGAATGCAAGGTATCTGACAATTTTAACGTAATATATACATCGGGTTCAATATGCAGATCTCTGGTGAATGGAGTGTAGGGACGCCGTCAAAAATGTAGACTTCTTATTTTTATTCTTAGCCCTAACATTCTGAGAAACGTTCAAGGGTAATGTGTATACAACAGAGACCTGCCTAAACTGATGTACAAAATTCAGTTTTCATAAAAACCTGAACCAATGCTGAAGCTGAGCTATGCTGTATTCGATTTAATTTAATTCCAACGTGTCTTTCAGCTTTTCTTTTTAATTAAACGTACTGCTAAAAATAAGTTGGCATGTGGGGCAGCTGCAATGATTTTGCAATCTTAGTCGTATTTGTCAGAGCAAATAATATTCCATTTACCATAAACACGTTTGACCTACTGCACTCTTCACTGAACCTCCATTGAAAGACTGACTTCCATTTTCGGCTTTTCCCAACCCTCACAAGGCATGCCAGTACACCACTATATGCCACGATGTACCTTCGTTCTTAGAACGCATTTGTAAGGGATAGTATATAATTGTTCGGCCCTTGTCGAGTCGAGGAGACGGAACAAAATTCGGCATTTTTGACATGCTCTTGACCTTAACAGTAACAGGAAACGCGAGCGAGAAGAAAATTGTTCGAGTTGAAATCTAATCCGATTAGCGTTGATTTTTTACATAATACACATATTTGAGAGTGCAACGCTGCTGGGCATTCTTATATCGGTTTAAATGGGATATCTAAAAATAACTGCATATCTGCGTCCTTTCCACGTCTGAAGCTGTGTTGAACACAATCTATTTCTTGCATGCGTTCGTTATTTGGAGGCGTCAAGCTGGTTGGTCCAATAGAGATGACAGGGAATGATTTTTTTTTTAGCCTATGCTATTTAGGGAACTCCCCTTCAGGACAAGTTCTTTGTAAGTGAGCGGGGAGCTTGTACCCGTAGGTGCATGTACAATTGGCTTTAAACAAGTCGTGCAGAGATTGATTACAGCGAAATCTAGGCCCCAGTCCTTCCATGAAAACCGCCATTTTGAAAGATCACAGGTCTAGCTTGCACAAATACAGTTGTACCGCTCTATTGAGAAAGTAATACTCGAAAAATGCCTCGTCCTATATCTGCAAACTTCTCGTTCTGATGTATAAGCAGCGTGAGTTCAAACGGCTATACTAGTATCAAGATGAGTGTCCTACAGCATTGGCAAAAGTTGCACACTAAGCGGTTTCCCAACTAATTGAAGAGGCGAATATGCGTTTGTCATTACCAGTACGACATTCCACTGTCAGACCGTGAAATTACTCTGGCACTAATCCAGTGTGTTTGAAATGACTACATCATTTCCTGCGCAGACAGCTAACACTGCAGCTAACACCGTAGCAGGCAGCAAAGACAACTGACGTTTTTGCCGGCACACCGAAGTACAGCAGTTACCTCAGTTTTAGTGCATCCAGTGTGCGATTACCAATACTTTTAAAAAACTCACCCACTGCAGACATTTAGTAATCGACTGTAATCATATTTTCTGTCTGTACTTGATCTCAGTAAAACCTTTCCAAGCGTCATCGATCAGCCGATTACAAAACTCTAGTGACAGGGTCAGACGAAACACGACTTAAAACTGTGAGGCATAAGAGCATCAGAAGGTTTAGAACGCAAAGTGCAGCCACCTTCGCGCGCCAGCGACGCGATAATGGATTACTTCACCTGCGCAAGCAAAAAAAAATTGGCATCTTAGAGATGTGAGTTGAGATATTTAGCGGTTCCGGTGAATGCTCCACTGCGGTTTATCACCGTTATAACTGCTTACTATACACATATTTGAAACAACCCACTATAAGAGGGGACTGGCATGTTTTGTTTCAAATTAGTCTTTGTGAATATAAGGATTTACGTAGGATTTAGTGAGTTTTCCCCAGAATCATTACCATATCTCTTCAAGGTTTTTTTCCGAGATCAACGCTACACTTCCGTTGCTTTTTGTAGACTTTATACAAGGGCCATCTGCGGCACTCTCTGTCCAGGGGAGCACTCATTCGTTGTTTTGGGCGACAGTCTCACCTTTGTCAGATTGACTCCAAAAGGACAAACGAGCACAGAGCCAGTCTGAGTATAGAATTATACAAGAGTGAAGTGAGTTTAATTTTTTCCGCGCGATTTCCACTTTCTGTCTCCCCCTACAAAGGCTACGATTAACTTGTTTATTGTTGTCTCTACGTGAGTGAGGCCTTGGCCTTGAATGACTCATTCTAGGCAGTTTTACTTTATACAAGGTGGTTGTAAATTTTGATGCTGTGGTTTAAGCTCTTAAGTGGAAGTACTCATAGGAAATAGCATCCCACAGAAAGGGACAGAAGGGTATTACGTGTTTGGCGCATGCGTGGTGGTGTGAGTACTTTTACTTTCGGTAGTTTACGCATTAGCAGTTTGATAAGTCGAGTAGCCAATCAACGTAGTTCTGCAAATTGATTATTCCAGAGCTCTATGTCTTGGCGCTGACCAAAAGATACGTGGGCTCTGGGAACGAGATTGTCCACCTGTGATGTCTGCCTTTGGGCTGGGTTTATTGAGAGGTTTTTCGCTCAGTTACTCCGACTTTCCCCTCTCCTCAAAGACCAACAGTTGATTTGATTTTATTTGATTGTAGTTTCTCAAACTCATTGATAATTCATAAGCCCCAAACAGAGAAAAGAAAATGTGATATTAATTAGCATATAATTTGAAAACTTAAAACTCAAATTTCGCTTAAAATGCTGATTCCTTTGAGAAGTAATATCAAACACTCAAAAGAGCGTTTCAACCTCTATCCATACACCTCGAATTCGGTTTAAAAACTCGGCTTTTAACTCGGCCTCGGTGTTTGGATATCTGATGAAACACTTTTTTTCGTGATATATTACGTCCTCAATTGGTGCTTCAGCGCTAAAAATCAATTCACACTTACTGTAATGACAAAATTTCATTCGAGTATGCATATTTCATTGTCTTTGGAGACTGAAGACTCAATCGCAAAGTAAAACCGCTCACATGAAGATAAACGGGTGCCAGAGCCGTATCTGATGTACTGTTTTCTTTCGCGTTACGTAATCTTGGCCAATATGACAATTCAAATGAAAGTTGCTGTCGAGTACGGTTAGAATGCTTCATTCCCTATGTTCATGATATATTTGAAGTACAAATGAATTTTCACACTTCTCTTGAATTACTGCTGACAAGGAATGTAATAATCTGTTCTGTGTTGTAACTCTTGTAACATTAATTTCTTGTCAGCTGTGTAATACTCTGTTATTACGGACTTAATTCCTGTTAGAATGGAAAAGGAGCGACTACATCCTCGTTCTCAGAGCTTGGAGCGACTCATGGTGCTGGGCTCGGTATCAGTGAAAATGAATCGAAAAATAAATGGAATAAAATAGACATCAAGCAAATGGTTACGACTGGTCGATCTGAATTATCATGGGCGTTACGGTTTCTCGCAAAACCTGTTTTTTTTTTTTTTTAAATCTCGAAGAAACAGGTGTTTTTATTCATGGAGGGCTTTTCAATTCGCTGGATCATGACCACGAAAATGTTCACAGTTCTTTTATTCCCCACTCTTAAAGTCCTCATCTTCAATTTTAAACAAGTATCAACGCAGAAGAAATTTAGCACAGGACGATTTAAGGCCAATCGTGGCCAAGGACCAGCCTAGTTGCTATTCAAATAAATGCGAAAATTGTATGATGGAAAAATCGAGTGTTCCGTAAAATGAGTGTTCCGCGAAATGAACAAAATGGCTTGTTGCCCAGCAGACGTATTTAATAACTTAAAGTGACAGGGCCGTATAATAGACGGTTGTTTATAAACAAGTCGCTTGTTAAAGAATGTTCGTTTAGTTAAACTGAAGGATTAGAAATTTTTTCATTGTCCCGCCGGTATCTATGATCTAAATAGGGTGTGTTGGTTAGAGCCAATCAGAATTTACTTAGCTCTAAAATATGCGAGGAATGACGTGTTGAATAAATTATCCTGCCTCGACGGAACACTCAGGAAATGTGTTGAGAAATTTGCACTAGATCAGACTTGACATTCACTGATTGTAGCTGCAGGAATCCACAAATTCTTCCTTAAACACGAGAAGCAATGACGAAAAAATGCTTCGTAAGATTAAGTATGATTTGAAGACCCTTGCATCAAAGAAAACATTCCTAGCATTCTATCCCCGTGTTTGGTAATGGGACGACGCGAGTTTTGAATTCTTCTTGGGACAGCGGGTGATGAGTGCAAATGTCATCAACCCCCCTCTAGGGAGAATAGCGCAAGTCTTTTGTGGGAGCGCCGAGCATAGTTTGTGTCATTCCTTAAATTCTTTGTTGGCCTCCGTTTTCGGTAAAGCAAGGGGCAACTTTACTATTCCAGGTGATTTTCCGAAGGACGGAGAAAGTAGCGTCGTTCTCATCGTTCTGAGACTTGTGCGAAGCTAGGTATGTTGCACGCGAATTTACAGCGTTTTAATTTTATGTCGTCGATTTGTTCCATCGGCCCGTCGAATCGTTCGAATTTTTCTCATTTTTCCAGAGTTGTGCTTCCGGAACGACTGATCAAGACAACATTAAGAACTCCACTGGGCGACTATTAACACAACTGGGAGATTCCCTCCAGCCACGATCAGATTTTTTAGGCTTGTTTCACAAAAACCGCCAAAATTTCGGACCACGAGGACCTCGAAATGGCCAACTCGGTCGACGAGGGCAACGCAACTAAAAGCCCCGTCGACATGGCGAACGATGCTGAAGGTGTTTGGTCGCCAGATATCGAACAGTCATTCCAAGAGGCCCTCGCCATATACCCTCCTTGTGGTCGACGAAAAATTATTCTCTCGGATGAAGGAAAGATGTACGGTAGGTGAAGCATCTTTGTGGGATTTTGAGTAATTATTGCAAGGAAAGACCTTGAACTTTGCAAGTCGTTTGTAGATTGCTTACCCGGAAACCTGAAAGGCTCTTACCAGTCCGTCTTCTGAACAAGTCATCGTGTTTGATAACATTCCCATCACGAAAACCAATCTAGTTAAAGAGGTAATGGAGGGGTAGAAATGCTTACCGCCTTTACCCCTCAGAAGGCAGAGAAAGGACAGTCGATTTGGTTTGTTTGTGTTAGCTGACCAACGCTGATCTCTTGTTATAGCTACATTACTAGCATTCATCCTTCGCGCCAGCTGTATTGCTAGAGTTCATGAAAATGTTAGCATACTTTTAGGCTTCTTGTCGATTTTTGGTTAACAATTACGACATCAGCCGTTTTCCGCGCTACAAAAATATGTCACGAGCCGTGGCATAACCCAGTTACGCGCTAAATGATTGCGACTCGTGTTCAATTGTTCGAAATATGTCGGCTATGTGTCCTGTAGTTTTACATTGACCCTTTACCGCAGATTGGACAATTACACTTGTTTTTCCGAAATTTGCGATAGTGAAAATCCCCAACTTACCAATTTTGCAGTGCATCGAGCAGGACAGAAACGATGTTCCGAATGATCTTTATACAACGATCGAAAGACCGAATTAAATTTTCTTCAATGCATTTGGTTCGCTGGCTTCGAGAATGTTCCTTAATTGCAAAGTTACCCAAATTATTTAGTTTCTGCGTGGATATATCGACGTTGTTTAAGTCTTCAATTTAGTGTTCAAACAGTTTTCTTCCTTGAAGCATAATGTTTGGAACTTTTGTAACCGAGTGAACAAAGACCTTGTGTGTGTGTGTGATTAGTATTCCACATGGGAGTTTATCCCTCGCTCAGTATTGGACATAATTATTTGAATCGAATATAGTTTTATAACATGCAAATTGGTTGATTTAATTTGCAAAAAATACTCAAGGGGTTGTTTTTAAGCTCCGTCTTCCATTTTGCTTCTTCTTTTTTTCTAAAATTCTAGGATATATAGGTACAAGTCTATAAAGCCCAGGTGAAATTCACGTTCCAACTTTGCTAAATACCATACGCACCAACTTTCGAGATTTGTGTGTTGACAAATGAGGTTTTTTATTGGACAACCCAATGGCGTTATTTGTCAAATTATTCTGTATGATATGTGCTTGAAAGCTCAAGAATTGAACTGTTGTCACCTGGCAACAAAAAAGGGCAATTTATGACTTTTGGCCATCCTTCGCCATAGAAACCTGAAAAATTAATGTAAACCGTCAAGCTTGTTTGAATTTAATTCTGAACCAATAATTTAATGGTTTTGATGGATCATACATACTTTTTTAATTGCAAAAAAGGCAAAAAGTTGATCAAACAGGTTATTTGCCCAGACAAAAAGTAAGTTAATTTAGCTCTAATTCTGAGTTTGGAGAGTGTGAAAAATGTCCTTAATGCGTACTACAAAAACAGTCCTTATTTGTGACTGAGGGAAAAGTCAAATGCCAAGTGGGAAATTAATGCTAATCAAATACTGCTTACCACCACCCACGATTCCCTATTATCTGTCTAAAAAAAAAATGGGACCTGGTTGTGTGAAGCAGGGTTCCTGCTAACCCTTGGTTAAATCTGGTTAATCCCTATTGATTGGCATGTTGTATTTAACCCCGATTAGTACTAACCTTGCTTTAAACAACTTGGCCCAGAATGTTTGGAATAGGTTATATGTTGTAGGTTAAATTGAATTTAAGTAAAAAAGTTTGAATCAAACTAGTTCATAGTATTTTAGCCTGAACCCATTTTCACTTGCAGCATATACATTGATCTATTTAACACCTTGTGAGGCTTTTGGAGTTGTACGAAGTTCAAGGATCACGTCTTCATGTTTGTCAACATGTTATTTGTTTTGAACCTTAGAAGAGTAGTCACCACCGAAGCTTTTAAGGGATTTGTCTGGTTTTGTTTTTCCTACAAACCCTGCAGGTCGAAATGAGCTGATTGCGCGGTACAT
Organism: Astreopora myriophthalma; assembly: GCA_014634185.1. Lineage (NCBI taxonomy): Eukaryota > Metazoa > Cnidaria > Anthozoa > Scleractinia > Acroporidae > Astreopora > Astreopora myriophthalma. The sequence goes on from BLFK01000004.1 coordinate 1,319,079, forward strand.
CAAATTAAGAACTGGAAAAACAAGGACAAGAAAACAGGTACGTCACAAGAAAGAGAAGCGTGTGCATGTTGACTGCAAGCATGTTGTACCTGATTTCACACTTTTATGATAAATTATAGAATGTGGGTATTTATTAACAGTATTTATCGCTGTTAATGTTTATAAAAAATGCAAACTGGTAAATATGAAGAAAGATGAACTACCTAACCTGTCGGTGATATTATTTTTAGGCCAGTAGTTGTTCTTGCAGTTCATCTGTATTCTTGTGATCTTTCCAAAAAAACTGCCCGGTCAAATTGTCTCATGCTGAACATGTGTGGCCATGAAAACAATAATTAATGTTTGGGTTTAACTGATATATTTATTTTAGCAAATGCCACCTTGCCACTACTTAATGTGTAGCTAGCTGTTTCAGTCTTAAAAAAATATATGCATATATGTATATGTATCTTGGTAGTTTTCTTTCTTTGGTTAAGAATTTGTTGTAAACAAGCCAGACCTATATAAGTAGCTATTCGTTCCATTGCTGTATAGATAACTGATGAAGGTCTGAAGACCGAAACGTTTTTAATATATTTTAAATTTCTAATGTTTAGCTCCAGAAGTTGTCCGTCCATTGGCCTTTTTTAACTATATTTATATATCTTAGGTAGCTTTTGAAATAAGTGCATTGGTTAAGGGTCTATCCATCAGTCACGTAAGGACCCACTAGTTGGCTTACACTTTGACAAAAGAAAAGATGGTTTTAATAAATTATTTGATATCAGTTATTGACTTGATGTTCTGTTAGCAGAAATCCCAAGGGTTTTTAATTGAGAATGTGGACTTCTGACCTAACCAGTTTTTGAAAGAAACCAGTAGATGTGGTGTGTCAAAATTGTAGCTACATGCTATGTATGTGTTAAATGAAATTATTGTTGAACGATAGTGTTTCCTGTTATCAAAAATAATAACTGCAAGTTTAATTGGAGAATTATCCTAAATTAAGAAAACCTAACAGTAGCATTGTTTTTGCTAGACTGTAGCATTGCAAAACTGTGCTGATAATTTTGACTAGTTTTCATTCAAATGACAATATTATTGTTTTTCTGTCAGAGAGGTACCATAAAAATCAAGTGTATAGCTTATCTGCAAGACTTAGGGCTTTCAAAAGCTAACAAAACCAACATTTGGAAAAACCTGCTCAATTATTTCACCTCATAGCAAATCTTTCTGCCACACAAGATTTAAAAAAAAAAAACAGGCAACTGACCAATTATTCCCTTTTTTTTTACCACCTTTATGATTAATTTATCCTTTTGTTGGCTTTAAAATGTCTTGAGAGACATGGTCCTGTGTGCTGCCAGATTGAAAGTCCTTTCCAAAGCTGCAATGTGATTTAGATGTCCATTTTCAAAGTTTGCATGTTTGCCAAGCATTCATTCGTATCCTACCACCAGCATAAATTTTCAACTTCATGGTGTGGTTTTTAACAGTGGTGAACCCTTAAATTCGAAGTAAGTGATGCATCTGAAGCTTAATGTTTTAGTTGAGTAAGAGCATGGAAAGAGGACCCTCTGTGGCTAATTCATGAAACTTAATCACAGTCCAATACAGTTCATGCAAACAGAAATATAAAGAAAAAGGAACCAAAGCTGGTTGCTGAGGCACAGGATTTTATATAAGCATTATAAAAGTAAAAAAGGGCTTTGGTGAGTCTCTCTTTAAAAAGCTGCATGCACACTCTGCTTAATGAAAAAGCTTTGTGATATGGTAAGCTAAAGTAAGCTAACATGTTGCATTTTGACTATAAAGTGGAAATTTTCTAGTAGTTCAGAACCCCCCCAAAAAACTTTATGATCTTCCGACTAAAATTTTTGAGTCAGTCACCAGTTTGCCCCTTTTGAAAGAAGATAATTCCAGACAGTGTCATGTTTATGACTGCTATCTCGTCTAGAATTGTGCTGATGAAATCCTTGCAATATGTGCAAAAGGTTGTTGTTTCTTTTTACAATCAACCGTTTTCACTGAACATGACTTGTGAACCGAACTTGAACTACGCAACTTGAACTTTGAACTGATTTGACAATTGATCACTGAACAACGAGTGAGAACAGAAAGCGACCAAAGAAAAAGGCTGTTTCACCTTCAAAAACTATAGATCACTAACACCCCTCTTTTCCCTCGACTTTTTGCATTTTTGTCATTCTCCCGAAACATTCCAAGTCAATCATGTTTGTTAAATATCACAAATCCAGAACGTTCTTCCAATGTCACGCAATCCTCTAACAAATGTGTCAATACAAGAACTTTCTTCCAAACAGTTGTGTTGCTGGACCTTGTAAGCTACTGTATTCTCTGCATTAAAACCCGAAGTGTTTCCTTAAAACCAGTTCAAAGTAAGGTGATTGTAGGATTTTATTTCTTGTCTAGGTTTCCAGTCACATTCAAGTCTTAGCACGGAAAAAGGCACGGGAGATTCAAGGGAAACTAAAGGTTGGTTAATTTGCTTACTGTACTTGTGTTCAATAGGTTTCAAGTCACATACAAGTGTTAGCCAAAAGAAAACCCAGAGAAGTACATGCAAAAATTAAGGTAATTACTGATGTATTTATGTATGACTTATTATGACGCACTGTTAACAACTGCAGCAAAACGTCATCATAAAGTATACTTTAGTGTTGTCATATATTAGAGGAGTCTATCTATTTCCTCTGCATGTATTTCATTGCCCATACTGACAACAGTACTTCCAATCCAATAAACTTCAACTTAGATCTTAACATGGTTATCATTGAAGAGCAGTAGTGCTTAGTAGTGCTAATGGCCTAGACTCATGTTCATGGTCCTCATGGTAGCATTTGTTGATGATTTCACCAGCCATCTTATGCTGCTTTCATGCAGTTGGCTTGCTCCCCCCTCCCCCTTTCTGCACTGCTTGTCAGTGTGATGGGTGCCTGCATGCCTGGCGTGGGGGCTCATGGCAGGGTCGTGGGGATTGCCAGCCATGGGAGTGTTACTCAGTCCAGGGGCTGGCTGGCCTCCATGGAAAGCACTTGGACATCCTTAGGCACCTACTGGTAACCTCCATACCTCCATTTTCTGGTGCAGTTGTTAACTTCATAATTATAATTATTATTGGAAGCAAATTGCCTCTATGACACAGGAATAAATTATGGAATTTGGAGAATGAAAGCATCCTTATGTCAGCTAGGGAAAACTAGAAACACATCCAAATTATATGTAGGCCCTTTCTTTTCTTTTGAACTTTGTAGCTCTCCATAGTTGTAAACAGTGATGATCCTTTTTCAAATCTTGCCATGCAAGCAGAGATCGTTAAACTCAACCTTTTTCTCTCTAATTTAAATCATTTTGTACATATATGTTTCAATTAGGATCAAGCAGCTCGTGACAAAGCCCTACAGACCATGGCATCCATGTCTTCAGCTCAGATTGTGTCTGCATCTGTTCTTCATAACAAGGCCTTGGCAGCTCAAGGAATGCCTGGCACTTTCAACAATGAAAGCCAAGGTTACCAGGTAAGCTGGAGATTAAAGAGTTCAACCATTGATATTAATTTTCTTGAGCTCTAAATGGTTGGAAAAAATTCAACAAAGACATGATGTCTTTGGACTTACATTAGGCCCTGTTCTATTCCATGTCATATTTATTTATTTGTTTATTTAGATGTATTGGGCTCTTGACCCTCACTCTGATGCTCAAAACAAGCTTAAAACAAAATTATCAACCTGTAACGTTTTTCATGCTGAAGACTGAGAGTGTCATAATTTATTTAACAATAAATAATTATTATTTGCCAAAGCCAAAGTGAATATTGGTGAATACAGTATTTACAGAGAGTAGGAAAATATACACCAATGTTCACTCAGAGTGTGAGGTGACTAATTGTTTTAGTGTAATTTTCAAGTGGTGGATACCAGGAAAGTGCAAAACAACTTGCCAAAACACAATGGTGGTTAAACAATCCAGTCAGTTTTATAAATTGGTATCATACACAGCCTCTGGCACCATTGAAAACCAGCTTTAAGGTATCTGGACTTAAAAACCAAGAAAACGGTAATCCCGGGATGCCAATATTCCTGATGCCTTTCTGTGTACAGTCATTTAAGACTTAAATGACACATCAGAGGAGAAAACATGAGAAAACATGTGTAGTGATTTTTGCTTCAATCGGTATTGATTTTTTCTTCCGTCAGCAACAATACTGGCCGTCAACAGGAGCAGCCCAGCCCGTCCCAAGCAGTTATAACACTGCCTCACAGTCCATGTATGGTAGTCCTGGAGTCCAAGCCACTGTTACTGGAAATGTGGTGTCCACAGCCTCAGTTGCAAGTCCCACTGGGGCTGTTGTCAGCAGCCCTGAGGACATGGTAAGTCTTCTGCCCCCCCTCCCTCCCCAAATGTACACTGTATGCATGATTATGAAATTGAGTGATCTTGATACATCTGTTCTGAGGTTGCCTTCTTAAAATTGGCTGGCAATGCGCAAGTTTACCAATGAACTAATTTTGTCATAGTTTTGGCTTTGATGTGTAGTAGCCTATGTTAAAATGTACAGTCTCTATGGAGCACTACTCACAAATTAAACGTTTGCTTCACTGTCAAACTTCAATACTAGGCAACAAAACTTGTTAATGTTATAATGTTTGTCAGTGTGGGTAAGTGTGTTGAGACATGCAAATGCCCATGCTCACAGTATATGTTACAGGTAAGAATTACATTGGGTAGCAATAATTAAACTCATCAACAATAGATGAGCTTGGGAGCTGGTGCCTGAAGGTTGGTGGAGCCAGGAAGTGATCTGTCCAGGGGAAGAAGGTATCCATAGCAACCCTGCGAGCAGCCATCACCAAAGGCGCTATCACACGAAAACAATCAGTGGGATACTGACCAACCCAATACTTACCAAAAAAAGGGTGGGTGGAGAGAGGGAAAAGCTTTGAAAAAGCAGAGCAAAATGGCTGTGCAATATCCAGCAAGCAAGCAAGTGCAATGTGACCACAAGGAACTCCCTGCAGAACTTAGGGCCACCCCCAAGCCAGTCCGAGGGATGACTGCTGACCAGCATTGTCTTGATTTTAACCTTGCCTACATTTCATTCAGCCACATTTAATTTGATTTGAAATTTCCTTTGTTTGGTATTCATTATCACAAATAAGACACAAAGAAATTGCAAATCAATTCAGGTTGAAAAATTTTTCCTAGGATTGATTTTTACCTTCAACATACATACGCTTGGAAGGGCTAGAACCTTGATTTAAGGACTCTCTATACATAGTCCATGGAATTGGGATTAGGATATTCTTGAGCCCACTTACAGTGAAATGTTTGTTAATTAAAGAACCTAGATACACTCCCCCAATTACTCAATGCCTCCCAGACTGTAATGCGAGTGCTTAAATATCGTCAAATCTGTCTTCAGAGGAGTGCTTCATATACCAGTGGCACAGTGGCATCCACTCCCCCAACCTTCGCAGCTCATGGCAGTTCATCATGGCCTCCAAGAACAAGTGTTCAGGAACATCAACTGGTAAGTACACATACCCATATATTACATAATTATAAAATAAGTGATCAACATGAACACAGAAATATAAGTGGCTTTCATTAACTAAAAGCTCATTTCATTTAATTTGGGGAAGTTGTTAGTACTGTTTCAGACACAATCATTTTAGAAGAGAGATCAGTGCATGAACTGTAACAATTTAGTATTCAAACCTGTGGCAATGATGCGTGAAACAGAAGCTTTTTTTCTTCATGGCAGCCATTGCGAATAGTTGAACTATCGGCATTCCTTGAGCAACAGAGAATGGATCCTGAGTCTGTAAGTAGATTATGGTTGGTCTTTGAAGTTGTACCATTTCTTATTGAACTGGTTAAATTAATAATATAGCATGCAATTTAAGTGCTCTCACTCAAAAATGGAATATTGTGCATTTTTTCCTTCAGTACCACAAACATCTGTTTATTCACTTGGGGCCAAGCACTGATCTTGGCGACCCACATCTTGAGGTGAGTTTTCTTCCAAGGCTGCCCAAACAATTCCACAATAATGTTGTGATCAGAGTAACTTCAAGGACTGTTTCCAAGTCTTATTAAAATTATATTTAAGCTACAATGGCGAGAAAATAAACATCGTAGACAATATTGTGAGGCCGGGGCATCTATCTGTTAAATTAAATGTGCATTGAAGTGCAGTGCATTTAAGTTACATGAAAGTTTGTAATTTTAATAATATTTATTTTTACAGGCTGTTGATATTCGTCAAATTTATGACAAGTTTCCAGAAAAGAAAGGAGGCCTGAAGGAACTCTATGACAAAGGGCCACAGGCTGTATTTTTCTTGGTAAAATTCTGGGTAAGTAGAGTTACTCAGTGTTCTGTGTGATTTCAACGTGGACCGTCCTTTAAATAAATGTGGTTGCCTTGTTTTGTATGAAATGCATTGGGCTTTCAACGTCCACCACAGCGTAAAATATAACTTAATTCTTTGTATCCACCCCCAGGCTGATTTAAATACAAACATTCATGATGAGGCTGGTGCATTTTATGGCGTGTCAAGCACGTAAGTTGCTAATTAATCTTGCATCTAATCCCCAGCTTTTGAAGAACGATTACCCAATCCTAGTTTAAGGACATCCTTTTGATACACCAGTCATTCTAATAAAGAGAAACTCTAAAAACTGGCTGATCCACAAACAGCCTACTGTTTCCACAGGCAGGGAAAGCATTTTTTTTTTCACAGTCAATGTAATTCAGCAAAGTCTGCATTAAAAGTATGGCAAATTCAGAATTTAACATCCAAGTTTAATTTTTGTGTAGCCATCATGTTTGCAATAAAACTTTGTTGTCACTCACTCACACATACGCTGAACACATACAGACAGTCAAAAGCCCAAAAATTAACTACATACTCTAGACATTCAGAAGTACACTAAAACAATTGAATTTTACTTTAGCCAATATTCCTGTATAGCTCAAAAGAAGGTCTAGACTAACAAAAAATTAAACAGAAAGCAACTCATAACCTGGAATGAAATTTTAATTTCCTTTTTAAATTTCGATAAAGTGAGAAATTTGAAACTTTCTTTGATACAATTCTGATATTAATTTCTGGTCACTGTTTTGCACAGGTATGAATCAAATGAAAATATGACAATCACCTGCTCTTCTAAAGTTTGTTCCTTTGGGAAGCAAGTGGTTGAGAAAGTGGAGGTGAGCACAAATCTAATGTCAGCTGTTTGTTTTGTTGTTGTTGTTGTTGTTGCACATCACTGATAAATTTTAAAAGCATTTTTCCCATTGACAGAATTGTACTGAATTACTCTAAATTGCCTTGCAGACTGAATTTGGCCACTATGAAAACAACCGGTTTGTCTACCGAATCCACAGATCTCCAATGTGCGAGTACATGATCAACTTCGTTCATAAGCTCAAGCAGCTCCCAGAAAAATATATGATGAACAGTGTGCTGGAAAATTTTACCATACTGCAGGTAAGCTGAGTATTTTGTATAAGGTAACTGCAGAGGTCATGAAGTAAACTTGGTGCATTCCATGTGATTCTCAAGTGTGCCCCATCTCACCCCACTCCCCTCTTTTTATTTTCTTCCCCCTTTTGTCTTTAACTTGAAGACCCCCACCTGTGCCAAACTTCTTTTGACCAAATGCTGAAACCAAATAACCAAATAAACTGTAAAATATGTACATCACATCCATACTGTTTAAGGTGTGTTTTAGTCAGGGTTAGGGACCAGACTTGAAATTCAGAGGCTATGAGCTGAAGATGTTGCTTAACTCCTTGGGCACAATGTTATTCAAATTTATCCAGCATGGGCAAGTTGTCAGAAGCAGGGTTAGTGGTTAAAGGAGCTATGTCACGGTTAAATGGGTTTGAAAAGTTTAGCTAAACTTTTCAATTTTGTTGTTTGTAATCCGTGTCAATCTTCTCCATCCTTAACCATCCTTGTTCCTTTCTGGTTTATTATTATCTCTTTGGTGTTTTTCCACATTTGTAAAGCATTATTTTCAGGTTTCCTTCAATTTAAAGGTAAATTTGTCGATGATCAAAATACCTCAAAATATCGTGACAGAGCCCCTTTAACTTGGATGAATACCATGACAACTTGAAGGTTTTGCCAAGGTTTTTAGATACACTCCCTGCCAGTTTGACTACTTTTTACCAGGTTTTGTTCAATTTAAATGGTTTGCTCACCAAGTAGCCCATTAGCTGAGTACAAATCCACGAGGATCGAAGCGTTAACAACTGACTGTTTTTGTTTGTTTTTGTCTTTTGTCTTTTTGTGTTAGCCTTACAACATTTGAAATCACCATCTTCTTTAGAAATGGTTTGTATTATTAATATTATTACTATTTCAGGTGGTATCAAACCGGGAAACACAAGAAACTTTGCTGTGCCTAGCTTATGTTTTTGAGGTATCAACCAGCGAACATGGAGCACAGCATCATATTTACCGACTTGTGAAAGACTAAAGCTATTTCTTGGCCAACTACTTTCTCGTAACACAATCTATGTAAACATTTTATCATTTTCTTGATTTGTTGCTCTTGATACAAAAAAAAAAATTATTAGTGTAGGATCTCTAGATCAATTTGAGGAGACTTGCAAAGGTGTGTGTAACTTACCACTGGTTAGGAAAGTCATTTTTTGAGATTCTTTTTAAGTGCACTGCAGATAGTAATATACAAATTAAAAGAACATGGTTGACTTCTTAAACAATGAGTGTTTCTGGTGTATTCAATTTCTTAAGATGAAATCAAGCATTAAAACGAGGACCACAAGGTTCTCACTTTGTAAACATACACGACAGTTGTATACCATATAATTTAAAGCTGGTAATTACTGTACAATAGTCATGGATTCTTTCTTTCATATTCAGTCTGGCAAACTTACGTGCCTGTCATATTAGATGGTTATACATTGTTAATATTTGTTAAAATAATACTGTTAATGTTAATATACAATTCCAGTGTAGTTACAAAGCAAGCAAATTGCCAGAATTTTATATGCCTTTGAAGTGCCTTCTAACAATAATAAGAACTTGTTGCTCAGTGGTAAGTAGCATCAGAAAACAGTAATTATTAGTGGGGTTTTGTAGCCGGTATTTTTGAAATTGAAGTTTTTACTTATTATCTAAAGCAGTGCAGTTTAACTGTACTGAAGATACCTTGCTTCGACATTTGGAGCTTAAGTATACTTTGGCGGAGGGTTAACGTTGACTCTGTCCATTTGTGTTACATGTCTTTGTCTATTAAAACACAAGAACCAGAGCTTTCCTTGTGGAATCACCATACTGTAGCAGGGCTTGAAAAACATTGAATTCCTTATTGAATTTTAGTCAAGGATGCCTCAGAAAATGTGCTGGTAGGAGACAATTTACAAAACACTATTAATAGTGCATCTAGTGGTAAAATCAAGCGAGCAGAAAGTATGACCCACAGCCTTATCCATAAGGCAAATTAAAAGTAGCTGGCCCTCGACAACTGGAATGAAGTTTTGTCAAGCCCTGTTGTAACTGGCAGTTTTGTTAGCCTTAAGGCAGATTTACACAGTGCAGCTTTGCTTACAACTGTCATGAGCAATTTCTTCAGCATGCTCCATTCACACCAGGTAAAAAAATTACTTGCAACTTTCACCATTGTACACCAATTGGCTTACATGTATCATTATCGTCAGGTTTTGAACATGTTCCAATACCCTAAACTTTTGGAAGGCTATGCACAATAGTCGTAAGCAAGTTGTGGGCTTGATTTACACAAACAAAATTAAAGCTGTCCGTGGTAAGGTTGTATGCAACAGTTGTAGGTGAAATATACGATGTAGATTGGATTTTATAGAGATTATTATTTTAAACTGCACTGAGACTGGTAAGGCTCCCATTTCTAGAAAGTGCAGGTAGTGAGCAGTGTGGTGAAGGGGATCAGGTGAAGAGGGTGTGTCTTTCTTTCAGGGGTGGGGGGGCTCTCTAAAATCAAGAAATGGACTGAAGGCAGTCTAAACTCCACTGTTATGAATGAACAATGATGCGTTTGAAATCTGGTTTGTGTGTACAATACAAGCAGATGCAAAAGGTAAGCTTTGTAAAACTTGAACATTTCCATAGTACATTCAAACTGAAATATGCAAACAAAAATAATGATGGAAATTTCTTGCCTGTCATCATGCTTGTACAAGTTGTCCCACTCTTGACATAGGTGACAGAAGAACATGGCATTAACACAATTGAGTAATCAAGAAAGTGAAAGATCTCTTTCCATGTGTTCAGGGATTTTTAACCATAAACCAGGCTAAAAGTTGAAGGTGCATAGCTTGTTCTGCCAATAGTACCAAGGACAATGCTGGGATAGTAGTTTTCATCATCCATTTTGCCACATGTATAAAGTTGATAAGTTACAGCTCTGAGGAATATTTCCTTATTTAGCTGTACTAAACTTTTAAGTAGTCAATGAAAATCTTACTGTAATGGTAATAAATTTAAAATGGTTGTTAACTACTTTTAGATATGAAGCTTGGTGCATTAACTATTTTTAAACTCAAGAAAAAAAGACATTGGTGTAACTTGTTGAAGTGCTGCTTGTGACGATGGGCAAAATGTGTCTGTGCAAACAGGAGACTGTCTGGAACGTGGTCTTTTCTATTTTGCTACCACACTGGCCATAGAGTGGTTTTCAGTTGACTGTCTTAAAACCAAGTAGTTACAGATGCAATCATGTTCTGATGCAAATATGCCCTTCAGCCAATCACAAAACGAAGTAATTCACATCTTGGTTTCCAAATCCAATCAGATGCATAGCAAGTAAACACAGTCGAGGTCAAGCGCAGGGAAACGAGAGTGACAAAGCCACAGTTGGTTTTTGTTTTAGTTTTGCATCTGATTGGTTGAAAACTTCGCACACCACTGTTTTGTGCAATTATAGAGCACACAATACCACAGCAATTGCCAAAATTACTTTTGAGTCAAATGAAAACAGCTCTAAAGTGAATATTAAAGCTGTCACTGATAGTTACTTCAACAGCAAGACACCATATTTTTGTATGATGGTCGGATAGCAAGTCTTCAAGAAGCAATAAAGAGCTTTTCAATATTAATATAAAGTCAGTAGTTAAGTATAGTTTTTACCAATCATATCATTACGTTTGTTATTGTCAACAAAATAATGTAATATACAAACTACACATAAATATATCTATCAGATATTAAAGATGTTTTTTCCGTATATCTGAAGTCTATTTGATCCCAACTTGCAACTGGCGAAAAACTGGGGTGTATTTTGTTGAGGGCTATAAAGAATTTATGGTGAGGCTGAAGAGATTTCAGAAGTTGGTGTGGCATGCACTCTTGACCTGATCTGTTGTAGTGTAAGGGTAATTGTACTGGGACAAGCAATAGGCTCAGTAATTTTTTTGCAAATACATTGCCAGTCTCAGACTAGAGGGAGGAAGACTAAGAAGATAACAAAATAATGCCACAGGGGTTTGCATAATAAGTCTGAGGTGTATTTCACCTGAACTGATAAGCCCCCAGGCAGCAAGAGGACATTTATTTTGTTATTCTTTTACAGTTTAGGATTCCATCAATCCCACATTTAAGACAAACTAAAAAAAAAAAACAATTTGACCCCACTCCTTTAAATGGGCAAAGTAACCAATGATTAGGCTTCTTTTAAATGTTCAGTGTCATGGAGAAGGGTGCACCTCACAAGCTCTGGTAATTTTGTCTGTTTATTCAAAAATATTTTGAACGTTGACACACCCGTGTTTGGTGAGACCAGCATAAGTTTTCTGTGAGATCCTGTTGGAAACTCTGACCCCAGTTCCACAAAAAGGTGTTTGAGTAACTGTCGTATCACTCCCCCATGGGAAACAATGAGAATATTTGCCATGCAGGGTTGCTTGCAGTCTTGATTTTGTGTGTCATCCGCAGAAACAAAACCATTCTTCACACTGTGATCAACACAAATGTCACTCTGTTCTTGACTAGGAGAGCTTACATGTGAATTTCCAATTGCATGAATAATGGCATTAAAGCATTCTATGACCCTTTGACTGAGTTCAACAAGTGTTTCTGCTCCTTCTGGAACAAAATTGCTTGGTTTTACACTGTCTTTGGCAGCCATTTGTAAAAACTGTTGTTTTGAGCATCCTTCCGCTATGCCATAGCCCTGAAAATTGAGAAAGAAAACGAAACAATACTTCGATGTACATCCCACCAATGTGGCCGGGTATTTTTGTTTTCCCTTCCCCTCAAAATCCAACTCTTCCAAATTCCCAGTTGGCCTGGAATAGAGGGCCACTTTAATTTTGAGTTAGCCCAAGGTTAACCTAGTGTTTGCTGGAATGTACTTATATAATTTACAGAGTTTTCCATAAGGTTCTTTGATGTTACTTCCTTGAAAGTCTAGAACTATATGACTCAGAAAAGCAAAATGTAAGTTGCTAAAAATAGCCTAAGAAAAGGAACATTCTAGATCAAAATTCAGAAACCTAATTATATAAGCAACAATAGCTTGAGTGAGAGTTTTCCTTTGGTCTCTTTGATGCTGCTCATTGTTCAGTGATCAGCTATCAGTTGTTACTTCAGTTCAAACAAGAGTTCAAGTTCAGTTCACAAGTCATTGTCGGTATTAATGATCAAATATGTAGAGATCAAGTTCTTTGCTTCCACTGGATCAAATAAAACTCTGTGATACACCTAGCCTGCGTGTAGATGGACATGTAATTTGATTAAGGCTACATCGAAGGCTACCCGTGGTGTAGAGGGTCTGCAGTGCAGGCTAGGGCCCTAACCCTCCCCAAAACACACTAGTTATTTCTGTTAATTTTTTTTATTTGTGTTATATTATGTTGTTTTAGGTTTGCTACATTACATGCATGGCTAGTAATATATACTGACATGAGCGCATAAATAGGAGCGTCCATATTTTATAATCTGGATCACCAGAACAGGAGGGTAGATAAGGTTTTGAAATTTCAGTGAAAAGTGGTTGCCATCGTTGCAAGCGCTCTCCTCTGTGCAAAAGAAATACATGGCATAAAAAATGAGCTGTCAATCAATATCGCTGTCATGCTAAGCCATTTGATTGGGTGAAATGGATGAATGTGCCTATCTCTTTCTCTTAGCGCACAATAGGGCATTCCAAAAATAGCTCAGTCTACTCCTGTGTTGGCGTACGAACCAAAAGGTGAAGATGGACACACCTACTTATGCGCTCCTGATACCAGACTGAGTATATAGTGACACGTTGTAGCAAACAGAATGCACACCATGGAAATATATGTTATTACAACAGGATGGAAATTTCCCTTTTCATAACACAGAAACGCAACTGAACAAAAATACATTTTTCAACTGCCAGTATTATGCACCTAGAGACAAAAAGCAGAGCATACTTACTCTTTCCCTGAGACGAGAATCCTCAACAATTTCAACATGAGAGCAACAGTTACTTTTACTGACAATGGACTCTGCAGTCTAAACAAAGAAACAGATTGAAATGATTTTTTGCTTGAATCCATGAAAATGTGCAACATTTCATTTGATCAAAGGAGGAAAGAAGCATTTTAAGCCTTAACAGACAGGTGAGACTTGAATGAGATTCAGCAAACAAGAACAGCCTTTGCTACCAGCAGTTATAGAAATATTAAATCATACAAAATCCAAGTAAAGTGTACTTTGACAGATGCACAAACTTTTCATATGCAATTGAGTGGATATTATGATAAAGAAACCAAAAATAAGAGGCTAAGTTGTGACAAACTAAAGGCTGATTTATACGATAATAAGACTTTGTTGCATGCGACAAGCTTACGACAGGCCTACAGCACGAACTGTTTCATGTAAATCAAGCCTAAAACTTGCTTACGACTGTCATGCACGTCACAAAAAAAACATCGCAGGATTTTAAAACATGTTTAGAACTCTACGACAATTGTAAGCACAGTCTGTGTTCAGTAGCGAGAGTTAAGTGGCATGAGCAGCACGCGGAGAAAAAATCGCATACGACAGTTGTAAGAAAAAGTTGTACCATGTAAATTGGCCCTAAAGCAAGTTACAGTAAGATGCTCTGAACAGGCTTCTAATGATATCCCTGGAAAATTAGTAATACTCAAAACTCATGATAATCAAAGATTCCTGGAGTGCATTTGATCACTTTTATTTGGTACTGCCTGTGATCATCCTTATAGATCACATCATAACTTAAAATGAGTTATGCTGCAAGAGATGTTCACTAAGAGATACCAAATCATAACTGTCCTTTATATAAAATTATTACATAAAAGGGAGTTGCTTGTAATGAACACTGCTCACCTTTCGTGCTCTTGTTAAATCACTTGAGAAAACATGAGAAAAGTATTCATTTTGAAGTTTGATTCCAACAAGTTGTGCTTGTTTAATTCCTTCCTCAGACAGTACTGTATCCAAATGCCCTGTAACATAGGGTTCAAAATAAAATCAGAGCTTTTAGCCTGAATTTGTAGGCTTTTTTTTCCCAAGTGACGCTGATTTCGCTGATCAATAGATGTAATTTTCTATTGCTTCCGTGAAAAATCGCCGGCAAGTGTGACCAAACTGCCGGCTGTCGCCGGCAGCCGGCTGCTATATTTTTTAAGCCTGGTAACATATTGTAATATAATTACAGTACAAGCAAGCCAAACCATGCAAACAAGTTTGGTATATATGCATCTTGTGAAAATACAGATGATGTAACACACTTGGCCTTTCTCTTGTTTTACAGAAAATGCAAAAATTACAGCATTGTTATGCAACAGCAATAATATAAGTCCATGTGTTCAGCTGTGTGATAACAAATAAACTCCAGAAAAACAATTTCTAGGTAAATTGAAGGCCGCATGCAAAATCTGAGCCATTTTAGAGCAATTTCTTTTTTTTTTGTTTCAAGAAAAATGCAACATAGGCCTCTGTCCCAAAGCTCTTTAATTTGCTCACCCAGAAATACCATTTTCAGCATTTTCAAGCTATATTTCAGCCCAAATTCATCATATTTAAACTTGGGTTTACAGCAGTTTGAGTTTACCAATACCTTTACTCTGTGCCCTAAGCTGATAAGGAAAAATGTGCTCAATACAAAATAACACGTTTTCCTTCAAGCTTTTAAGTGAACATGCACAGTGGATATTTCATAAGATAAGATAAGATAAGATAATCAAGATTTAAAATCTACCCGTGAGGCAATGTTTGTCTTTACCTTGAAATATATCATTCTTGTTTTCTGGAGTTTCACCACTGCAACAAAGTTAAATTCCATAAAAATAAAAAAAATAAAAATAGTCAGTGTCATCCAATGAGCCAAATTTATGAAACGTTTGTTTGTCAAATGGAATCCAATTTTCTAACTCAGTGAACTGATCTCATTCCACACCCACTCAAATCAAGATGGATTTCCCAAAGCTTTGGGCTCAATGGATCACACCACATTATCTGATCAACATGCCCAATGAAGCAGAAAGTGATAGGAATTTCCAACAAAATGGCCAATTGGAATGTCAAACTTTTCACCAAACTGGAGAGAAATCAAAATTGTCCACCTCAGATTCAAGATGTTGTTGACCAAACCTTTTCACTTTGGATCAAATCCCTGCAATTTTGACCGAATATAATTAATTGTACCAATCATTCTTTTATTAATTTAATTTTTTTAGAGGGGGGGGATGGGGGGTACCCATGTAACAGTGAATTTACAACTGACTATATGCAAAGTTTTAACATGTTCACACATCTTGTTCAATTTGTTCAAGTTAGCTACGTTAGCTGTGGAGTCAGGAATAAGAGGTTACGACCACCAATCACTAAGATGTTGTGGCGTTCACACTGCGGACTCTAAATTTTGGTCATAATTGGCCTGGCTTTGCCTGCACTGCAGACCCTGAGGGAACAGTATAGACAGAAATAATATTATTATATTTTGGCTTTGACCTTGGTTTTGAGATACACCCCCGGCTGCACGCATGGTTGGGCTGGCTCATGCCTCCAAGTATAAATCAAGCCCCAGTTGTTCAAAGGGTGGATAACGTTATCCACTTGATAAATCACCATCCCCTGGATAACTTTGGTTTTTGCTAGCCTCTGTTCAATGGATAGTGATTTATCCAGTGGATAACATTAACCAACTTTTCGGCAAGGGTTTAGAACATTACTCACCACCGGGTACACCTACCACAGGGTGAACCACCCTGAACTAACCATGACCTAACAATGAAATAACCCTAACCCTAACCCTAAGACCTCAAAGTCACAAAACACATGCTAACGCTGGCCAATGTGGTGCCCAGTCTCTTTGGTGCATCGTGTAGTTGTTCAGGCTGACTCGTCCGTTGTCTCTCATGGTCTCATCATTAACGAGGGATGCACGGAGGTGAGCGCACCTTCCTTTTTCTGTGTGAAGACGACTGGGGATGAGTCAAGTGATTCAGGTACACTGTGTGGTGGTTCACCCCACGCTAGGTGAATGTTGCAAATGTATATTAAGAACTTTTCACCAACCAAGGCCAGATCTGCAGCCTACATGGCTCCTGTATGCAATAAAGCCCTAACTTTATCCCATAACAAGGAATTAGAAATGTTTCGCCCCCTGTTGAGTTCAAACCGTGAATATGATCGTTTTTCTCCCCTACATACATGTATATGTTTGGAAATCCGTGCAAACGAAGTTTGTAGTAAAATCGTGACATACGACAACATGCAAAAAAGTTATGTTGTACATTATGGAGTGAAATTGTTTGTCAAGTCTTCTGTGGTCAAGTATTGTAATTATCCATTTTAAAGTATCAAAGTATCATGGGAAAGATTTCCGTACCGTTCCCTACATTAATTATACATGCATATTCCTACTAACCCTCTTGAAATGTTTTGTATCAAATCGACTAGTCACGATTACTCTGGAGCGATTGCAGAATACCCGTCCACTTATTTGCATATTGCCTTCTTCTCTTTAAGAGCGAGACACAGATAACAATACACCCTATTCATATACTAATAAGTGGATGGGTATTCTGCATAATGTAACACTCAATTACAGCTGTAATCATCCCTTCACACCCTTCAGATATTCCCAAATTGAATCCTGAGGTCAAATCGTACGATGATGCTTCTTCCTTCTGCTGTCGTCAGAAATCGTTAAAAAATGTCCAGGGCAGCTTCAGACAGCGGCGGCAAAATAGACGACTTCCTAGATCAGCTGAGCTGGCGCCGGGGGGGATAAGCTTACAAAAAAGAGTTCCAAGCGACACGGGGATTCTACCCATCAAAGCTTCGAATAATGGTGGAAATACTTACTGTCTGACAAGGGTAAGACAAACGCATGGACGACAGTCCTCTTCGCCATATGCACCAGTTGCGTCCGCCATGTTGGATGAGCTGACTGTAGATAGTGACGTCATCCTTACGAGTTCTGCGAAGGATGGTATACCTGTGCTCACAACAGTACTAAAGATGATTTCCCTTGAGTACTGGTATCGAAGCGATCGCAGGTTCGCCCGACCTCATTCATTTTTCTGAGCATTACACGTAAATCCCTGTAGATTTCATATGTTTACTCTTTGAACAGAATACACTGTGCAACGTATACAATAATTATACCATACATGCTCTTCCATTATTTCGTGAACACAAGCGCGCGGGCTGCTTGTTTTGGATATGTTTTGACACACCGTCCTCGTAGGTAAATGTGTGACTGGCACAGGGCTATGACTTCATACCGCAAGCACGTACGGATACAAAGCCCAATGAGTATGGAGGGGTGACTTCAAATGAAAGTTGTTTATCTAATACAGCTTTCGGTAATATGCACCTAGCCAGTGAATTAAGTTCAAAGCAGTGCCACTTATGAAACACAATACATATAACATTTTCCTGGTTCAATTTGCAGTAAGATAAAATTCAGGTTCATGTATCTATCTCCAAGGGGGTTTGACCATTATAGATCTTAGAAGTCTCATATATTTTTCTGTTGGCCACCCTTTCTGCAACCCACAAAAGGCCAGCGAAACAACAACAGGCAAGTAAAAAAAGGGTGTCACATTGAACGGCGAGAGTGAAGAAAAAAAGCAGCAAAAGAACTGTGCAATATTTTTCTTTTTTCCAATTCACCAGAGAAAAATTAAATTTGTTACAATAGCTAACTGAATCACAGGTATAATTTGTTGGCAGAACTTGTAGTTACTAGAGGTTCATTCTGATGCAACGTGAACACTCCTGTATGATTTCAATTATATGCAATGCCTTGGATGCAGCACCTTGCCATTGCTTAAGACAAGAAACAGACAGGGATGAGCCAATAATATTAATGGTCCAAATTTTACAACATACATTTTCATATAACAAACCTCACTTGATCAAAGTTTTTAATTTGTTCCAAATGTGTTCCTCTGGCCATACAAATCGAGACAGAATTGTTGTCCTAGCATTGGCACAATTTATGTTGACAGACACTAAACACTACTCCAGAAACATCTTACAAAATAAAATTATTTACACGTTGTTTACCAACATACAAATTGGTCAAACACATCACAGCAGCAACTCTACATCAATTTCAACACGAGTGACTTTAGATTTGCATTAAAAACTTCACTCGGTTGCATGAATTTGCCTTTGATATAAACTGAAAGCGTCATTCTTCCCAGACTTAAAAGATACCATTTATGGACGCATATTTTCCAAAGGTTATTAGCTAGCAGATAAGAAAGACACCTCATTAGAATAGTCATTATCCGTAATCAATAAAGAGAGACCCACTCTTGATCTTACCCTAAAACTTCGGAGAAAACCAATATAATTTGTTTAGCCCATCTTCATTTCGTGAAACCACATGAAACAAAAGTTCCAAAGAGTGGCAAACACTTTTTAGCTTTAGATTTAGGTACTTGAAAAATTACTTATTTATAACTTAAAAATTATCGCGATCGATCTGTCGAGATACAAAAACACTTCATCGATACTACGGAAATTATTTGCAACGAATGGATATACGGACCAGGAAATGATACTCGAAAGTTCATATATATTAATCTGTATAAATCTGCTCATTTAAGCGGTGTAAAAATAGTAAAATCGACATTTATCCCAGTTGTTCTACCAACGTGTAAAACTAGCTAGAAATTAAGCTTGAAAGTCTTGGTGTTCTGAGATGAATAGAAAATCGCTTAAAATTGTGTAAATTATTTTCTCGTCCTGGACATACTGAACGCTCTTCTGGCGTGGGCTGGCCTGCTATAATCTCCATTCAAGGCCCTGGCGTTATTTCTTTCTTTATTTTCTTGCGTTTTTCCTGTTTCGCCACCAATCTCCGTAGCGGCGGTGATGCTCGTTACATGGCTAAATAAACATGGCGTCGATATTTCGACTTTCTTTAGTTTGCGAAACTTTTTCAATCTTTCTTTGCTAACACTCGGTGGGGAATTATTTAGTTCTGGAGCAGAAGAGGCATTTGAAACCTCCTGCACTGCAGCTTCGACATCCTTCAAGAAAACATTTGCGGCTTCTTCGCAATTAAAACGAAGACCCGCCATTGTCCCGTCTCCATTTGATAACATCAATGTATGAAAGTTCTTTTGTTGTTCCCTGTAATTCGAACTTGACGTAATAGCCTCTTTCCACGTCGTAAACCCACTATCTCTCTCTACAAGGCCCACATATGCTCCTTTGGGATTTCTCGCTCCACTGTCTCCAGAACTGACCACCAAAACTGGAACTCCGCTCCTAGTAAGAGTCCACTGATTCGAAGGACGTTCTAACGACGGCGGTTGCCAGAAGTACAACCTCGCTGTCGCTCCACACACCACAACGCGGTTTGATAAACAAGATAAGGCAAGCCTGATCTTGAAAATATCCTTGTCTGATAGTCGCTCGCTCAAGGCTTCGTCACTAAACGTGTTTCTCAAAGACATCGCCCTCTCTGATCGTAATAAACCAGCAAAAATCGCATCAGACGTGACCACTGGAGATTCCAAATCAAACCACTTTGCCGACTTTGGAGGCAACGCACGTTCAATAAACAACAATTTGAGCGATCAGAATCCCACTATTTCCATCACTGGATCATCTAGTGTTGTTTAGATGCAATATTTTCCGTTTGAAGCCGTTGCAGCATTCACTTTCTTCTTCGTTTCACAGTACTTGATCAACAAACCCGCTTTGCGGAAACTAGATTGCGTCACGTGACGTCTTTCGTTTTGACGGATGGCACTAACGCGAAAATTGATGCGTGACCTGGGTGCGGTGACTCGTTTACTTAGCGGAGGCGGCATCAAATACAACAACAGACGATGTTAAATATCTGGTCGCCTGTAATCGTTCAAATCCTCTCAAATGAGCTTGAAAGTAATTTAGGGATCGTGCGTAACTCAACCAAGCCATGGACTGGACTTCCGAGCGAGCGCGAGGCAAACGGCTCGCCCTCGATCGCCCTCGATCGCCATCGTGCGCGAGGGAGATTTCAAGCAGTCTATCTAAGCCCCTGAAATGCACAACCGAAATCTTCCCCCAAGAAATAAAAACGTGAAAATTCTTTCGACGGCTATTCGCAGTAATTATTTTTCGGCCACCTTTGGAAACCAATCATTGGTTCATTAAAATTCTTCATATGAACTGCGCTTTTGTCATCGTGCGTATATATTTAGATTTTAATAGCAACAATTAGCTTTGTCATGATAAATCCACTGACTAATCTGCAGCAAGAGAGTAATTATCCACTCGAAAAGCCGCGTCCCGGTCACGATATGCTTTGCTGAAGAGTTTCCACAGAACTGTTCTTCAGTGTGCATATGCCACAGGCAGCCCAGACCGACAGTGTGTTTGCTCAGTTGTAATATCGAACCGATTTATAGGGTTTACATGGGAAAGATAAAATGACGAAAAAAATCGCCTAATCTTAGCTCATAGCGAAGAAAATAAATAAAATAAGTTTACTTTTGCTGAGCTGCTCTCTTGTAATGAAGGTTATGAGCGAATCGAAAAACAAGCCCAGAACGCCTCAAACTCAGACATACAGTAAAGACACAAGATACAGCTAAAGTTTATTTATTTTATTTTCCTCGCTATGAAATAAGATTAGGCGATTTTTTGCGTCATTTTATTTTTCCCATAAATCGGTACAATAACTGAGCACACCATATTGTGAGTCTGGGCTGCCTGTAATGTGCCTCACGAAAAGACGAAATACTGACCAGTACGTCAATATGAACGAACGAACGAACGAACGAGAACGAAAGAGAACGAACGGACACGCAACTGGTGCTTTTCAGTTCAGTACAAAGCACTGTAGACTTAACTTACAAAAAAAGGCTTTCTCGCGTGTTGGTGTCAAAGTTTGGAATAAGATACCGAAAGAATTCAAAACGTTATCAAAAGATTCCTTTAATAAACAAATGAAAAAGTCTTTATTTCAGATACTAGATAATGAAGATTCTTATCTTGATGTTGAAAACATCTCCTCTAAATTTAAAGACTGCATAATTAAATCGAATTGATCAGATTGCTTTAGTAATTAATTTGCTTCTATATTTTTTTTGAACAACTATTGATGTATTTACCAGTTATGCTTCTCGTTATAATTTAACAATATCTAACTCTTTAGTTTTTAATTTTCTTTATATATTGTAACAAATGTTTGTTGATGATTGACCCGCCTCGAATAGCAAATATGCTATCTGCGGGTCAACATAATCTAAATTACTTGTTGTAAGAAAAAGAAAATAAAGTGTGTAAAAGTGTGTAAAATGATGCATTAAAGGCGAAAAGGCGAAATTTTTCACCAGTACCTGTAAGTTGGCTTTTTACCGTTGCACAGTGGTTAGAGCATCCGACCGGTACTAAAACGGAAGGTCGTAGGGTAGGAAGCATAACCCGGAGTGTACAACTCCCAAACTAGGGCTATGTCACGGCATTTTTACAGACCGAGCTATTTTTAGACATGTTATTCCCACGAAAAGTTCAGTTCCAGTCAACAGGCGGCTAAAAAGTTAATTATGCAAGGCTTGTGATTGGCTAGCAAGGTTCCTGTGAGAGACTGATGAATTCATGGGAAATTAAAATCAATCTACAAATAGCTCGGTCTGTGAAAACGCCGTGACACAAGTGTATTGAAATTGTACGCTCTTTTCTTTTCTTCGTACCTTGCTCCCAATTTCATGAATTTCTAATTAATATATTTATCCCTTATACGTTTTGTGTTGTCTTTTGTTTGTCTACTGTGTGTGCCGACCTAAACTAGTAGTAAACATATGTATAAACTGGCTGCCTATCATTATTTAACTTATCAGTTATTCTGGGCAGCCAGTGCTCTCCTATTTTATTTTTATATCCAACAAATGTGTTTAACTAGGCAAAGTGAGAGAAATAAACTTGTTGTTGTTGTTGTTGTTGTTGGCTTATGGGCTGCTGCGTACGGTCGATTCTTGCCTGGGACTGTTTTCCTTTTCAGTAGTGCCTTCACCCGTTGCCAAGCAACTGTCATACTATCTTTCTCATGGGTACATACTCCCATACTCCCTCCACTAACTATGATTACACCATCACCACTATGAATAGTTGGAAATCAAAAGAGCGGTTCCGAACGGATAGCGCAAACTTGTCTTTGGCAGAGAGCGGGTTTGAATAGAAGCAACAAAAACGCGATACACTGCGTTCCCCTCCCTTCCTCAAGTCAACTTCATTGTTGAACTCAATCTCGTACCCAGAGTCTTCGTTCCCCTTGACCAGCGGTCGGGAAACGAGCGACAAGCCAGCATCCGCAGTGCGGAACGAAGACTCTAGGCACGAGATTGTGTTCAACTTACTATGCATCGCGCATTGCGCACGGACGAACAATAGTTTACATCGATGGTTGCCCCATTCTCGTCCCCAGAGGCCGTGATTCTTTCGGTCAGCACCAAGAATAACGACCTCTGGCTGGTCCTGAACCAGGAAGTTCTTCCAGCCCGTCTGCGCAACCTCAGAAATTTAAACAAATAGTAGCTGTCAATGGCATTCTCGTTCCCAGAGCCGCGATCCTTTTGGCCAGCGCCACGGATCGACTGCAAAATTGGTCCCTGCCAGAGCTCTCGATCCGTGGCGCTGGCCAAAAGGATCGCGGCTCTGGGAACGAGAATGCTGTCAATGGCTTCTAAGACAGACCCCCACGGCGACTGCGCGAATTTCGGAACCGGCCAGAGGTCGTTATTCTTGGTGCTGACCGAAAGAATCGCGGCCTCTGGGGACAAGAATGTGGTTGCCCCGCACACTTGCGCACATCACCAAGAGAAGATAATTTATATCATGTTGCTATCAAGGTGATAAAGGTTGTTTACCATTTACTCGGAAAAACCGGTTGGGCGACGGTTGTAGCAAATGGAACGCCTTAAATCCCGATTGGAAATTTCCACAGGGATGCGCTGGTACCATTTACAAGAGTTCCCTGGAAGATAGTAAATCTTAGAGCGAGCCTGGAACTAATTGGCATTCAAGATGGCGCAGGAAATGCTGCTGTTGTACGATCAAAGGCGATATAAGCCAAAGGCCTGGAACTAGTGAAACCGAGCAAATGGAACGCGTATTTTTCATTCCGAAATTCCGTTTGGGAATTTTGGACTACCTTTCAAGAATTCCCATTTTCCCGTGGAAATTTCCGTTCGGGAAGAAAAAATAGTCTTACCATTTGCATTCCATCCGAAATTTCCGGATTTTTCGGGTAAATGGTAAACAACCAAAATCTCCGCTTTTCCTGGACTTTTTCTAGCCGTTTAATGACTTTCGCCACAGCTTTAACTCGATGTGCGTTGCCCCAGAACAGCCCAATCTGAAGTGTCTGTCTTCATACATATACCACAGGGATCATGGTTGAAAGACGAAAAATTGTAATAAGCGGGGATAGAGAATTGATGTTTCTCAAAGAACGTCCAAATAGCAGCGTAATTTATACGACGAATCACTATTGCTTATCAGCTGAGCTTATCTGACTATGTTTCAAAAATTGCCTCCTTAAGTGTATCTCATCAAACTGAGACAAAAGTACGACACTGAAGCAAACGTTTTGATGTGCCTCAGCCTGTTCAATAGAGTTGGCGCGAGCTGTATCCGGTGTTTGCTATTCCATGACTGAATGAGCCCT
This sequence comes from Astreopora myriophthalma, assembly GCA_014634185.1. Lineage (NCBI taxonomy): Eukaryota > Metazoa > Cnidaria > Anthozoa > Scleractinia > Acroporidae > Astreopora > Astreopora myriophthalma. The sequence goes on from BLFK01000004.1 coordinate 1,343,204, forward strand.
GTTAAATGGTGTTCTTTGTAGAAATTTGAATAAAAAGTAGACCAGTGCAGCCACAGGGCAAATAATCATTTTCCATCTCGGGCCTAAATGACCCTTGATTTACGACTTCAGTACAATGTCAATATTTTACACCAAACCGCTGTTAATTATCAAACTGTTACCAGGTTCTGCCCACCTTAGGATCGATATTGCAACCCACGGGTCGCACAAACAGGGATTTACTCCTACAGTCATGTAAACGGGAGTCGTATTTTCTGTTTACTTCCACGCCTTGATTTGCGAGATAATTTTCTCAACCAAGCGGAAATGGACTAAAGCCGCTCATCGACGAAATATCCTTCGATTTGCCGACGACTCGCAACGAGGTGACCGCAAATTTCAGTTGTGACGCGGAGAAGTAGCTTGTTTGGCTGTTTGTTTGGCGAAACACTTCGTTGTCGTTTTGCGATTAAGTGCGCCGATTCCCTTGATATATATTTGTGTTGGTGGAAAAAGCAATTTCCAATGAAGCCTGCGATGGTTTTGAGTGGGGAAGACGTCCAGCGAGTGAGGGAATCGTTGGCGAAGACGCTCACTCCTCGACATAAAGTTGTCATCGCGCCTTGTTTAGCCGAGGTTTTCGTCTTGAATAAGAGTAAAAGCATTCTCCGGCGATCTGTCAAAGAGAAATGGAATTCGATCGGGAAGGGAGTGATCGCGTTGGTCTACAACACTGACAGCCTTGGTCAACGAATAGAAATCTGTTTGACTTCTATAAAGACTCGAGCAGTAACATGGCGTGAGACTGTGGTGGCGCATTTGACAAGGATTGAATCGCCGCAACCGAACTACCATACATTCAACAGCACGAAAAACTTTTATGAAAAGACTGCGATTTGTTACGAGAACGAAACAGTCGCAAGCCTTGTGCTGCGCGCACTGAGTGTGTTTTCATCGCAGTCGAAATCACAGAGAGACGTGAGGAGTGCTGGACATAAGCCGGCTTTGAGGTCACATTCGTTCAATGTTGCCCCCAGACCGAAACACCCTCGCGCACAAGAAAACGCTTTCGAACGATGCACATTTGCGCTATCTAACATGCAAGTTCAACAAGTATTAAGCCGCGAGGGGAAGCCAGCGAGTGAACCACAAGGAAATGCGTTGAGCACACGAGGGGTGGAAATTTTTCCGGCCCGAAGAAGGCAAAGCGATGGCCTCGCATCTCTTTCGGAGGCGTGTGAGAAAAGCTCAACACATCTTAGCACAACTTATCACCCTAATAATCAGCTATTAAGCTGCAAGCAACCCGCCCGAAGCAAAAGTTTCAATTTGGTGCGACGACGGACAGAGCCCTTCATCGAGAGAAGTAAATTAATGGTCACCGATTTGTGTACAACGGAGCTTTAAAAGTGATTTGTAATCTCATAGGAGAGTTGAAAAGTCAAACACGATTATGTGTTGAACTATTAAAACGAGAGTTCCAATTTATTTTAATTTATAGAGCGATAACATTCACGGAATAAGAGACCTCCGAGTACAATCATGCAATGAGACGTTTATGTTAGCAACAGTTTGAGTTTAATCGCACCGCCTTCAAGATAACTGAGGAATTAAGACTTGATTTTTGTGCTGGAAAAAGGAATTAAAACTTGATTTTGCGCAGATTAATTGCGTGCCTGTTACCTAAAAGCAAGTTTTAATTTACTGCAGAAGAAGAAGGAATAAAATGCTTAATCGATACATTACTCGTCTGTGTTCTATATTGTCATCAACGAGATGACTACGCAAAATATCAGCGGTTAACCTAGCTTGACCTCAGCTTAAATCTAACACCAAACAAGTCTTTTTAAAAAATATTGCTTTCTGTTATCGCCATTTCAACAGTTTGCGATGTTTTCAAACGAGAAGAACACCATGACAACGTCCCAGAAGACTGGAAGACAGACACACTTTTCCTTACTGGCTGCATGCAAGTTGTTTGCTGACATTATCCTCATTGGAATTGTGCGTAATTTATACAAATGTAAATCAACATTAGCGCCCAGGTGTCGAGTCTCGTATTCGAGATAACATAAACTTTTCAAGGTGGGTGGATGACACTTAAGAAAACTATTAACCCAGCGGTCAGTCATTACTCGTTAATTGCCCTTAATGATCACGTCGAAACGTGAATTACTGAAAGCCTTCATTCACTAGAATGCAGAAAACTGCCGTATCACCTTTTGGGCCCATCGCGCGCGCCTATAGTGATACTAAAACGATGCTGCAGGTACCGCCAGGGTAAAAATCGTATTTCTCGACGTCAACAAAATTCTACAACGGTAATCGGAGTTTTGATTTCGTACAATGTACTCAAAAGAATACTCAGGAATAATCGGAACTTGCGAGAAGCTAAACAACAATAGCCTTTCGGAAGTGTCGAAGACTAACCGTGCGGATCGCGGGTGCTTTCAACATTGGATTTCCTTTGAAAATTTCCTGTTCACCACGCAGTTAATGAAATCTTCATTTTTTAACTCAAGGGATTATAACTGGGAGTGTTTTTCCGTTGCTGTAATCCAACTTTTTAGTAACTTTTTCGCTGTCGACTTAAAAAGAAAGCTCTGCGTTTTAATTTACATTTTGTTCTTTAGATTGAGGGATTAAGGATTCCAGTGATTCAACGAAAAGTAGGCCTTATTTCAGTGAAAACCAACTGTACTCTCCAAGTCCATCGACTTCAAATGGTCGGACGGGTAATAATAATAATAATAATAATAATAATAACTTTATTTCAGTGTCAATCTTCTAGCTAGCCTATAATAGGCCTACTAATCGGGGACACTATCCTAATTAAAACATACAATAACCTTTAAAATTTACAATAATAAAATCCTTAGGCTACAATAACTATATAAAATAATAAAATACATTTCCAGTAATTAATGCTGACTAGTTTCAAATCTACATCTATAATTCTAGCTACTGCACGTGGGGCAGTTGTCATTACAAAATTCGTTCTCCACCATATTGCTATATCTTGAAGACGCTTATTATATTTAACAATTATTCGCCTCAGGCTCAGTGAATATTAGTGAATATTTACCGAGACGTAGTCGAGGGAAATATTCCCCAATATTCACTGAGCCTGAGGCGAATAATTGTTTTAGTATAATTTTCAGTGGTGAATATAAGAAAGTGCAAAACAACGTGCTAAAACACGATAAAAAGGCACGAAAAGTTCTTGCTCAGCTTAGCAGCCGCGCCTCCAAAATGTTTATTCACCGGGTAGCGTGGTGAATATAACACCGAATTCTTATATTCACCGCTGAAAATTATACTAAAAGGTACTAAGATTAGCACGTTTTAATAAGTTGTTGTGTGACAAGTTCCAGTTACAGAAAACCGCCCTGAGACCTCTTTCGTTCACTCGTTCTAGTTTCTTTCTATCCGAAGCCTTACAAAAATGCCAGACTAGGCTGCAATATGCCATAAGACGGGGTAAAATCGCTGTTTTATAAATCTGAAGTTTGGCTTCGGTAGGGATCAGTTTCCTAAGCCTCATTAAAACACCAATCAGCCTACTTGCTTTTTTACAGATAACTGAAATGTGTTCTGAGAAATGCAGATCTTTATCTATGTGACACCTAGTGACTTTAATAAAATGGCCGTTTATGTCTAATGTTAGCTGGGATGGCTTGTCTTTACGTCCGATAATCATGGCTTGATATTTGTTGAAGCTGCCAACCAAATGGTAAATGTGACTGACTTAATGCTCAGGAACAACACGTACATGGTACACTACCAGTATCCTATACGGAAATATTTATTTCGAAAAGACCCTTCCTTAGTTGTGATTTAAAACTCGTTAAGGTAGTTAATGAGCTCAATAGAATGCCCACGCAGGGCTGGCTTTTCTTCCGGTTTAGTTTTGAGGCGTGAAGTTTGATCTGAACAAAACATTGAACCTGATGCATGTACACTAGCCAGGGTGGATTAATTAATGAGCCATCGCCAAAATTTGCAACCTGCATGGTCACTTCAAAGAGATGCAATGCGTTATTTGGACCAGAGTCAGTTCTAGGAACTTGTATGGATTTTAGTGTAGATTCACATAGTTCGAGATAAACAGGTCAAAACTGAGAGCATTAACAGCTTCATAAAAATGGTTTTTAAGTGTATTATATCAAGAGTGTTTGTAATAACAACACATCGTCTATTAAACATCCTGGCATATTTAAAGAGAGAGTGAGTTGCTGCATGTTATTCATTGAAATGCAAGATCAATATGGTCACGGTTCTTTGGCAGGCAATCCCTTAGCTGCGAGGAGCAAGAAAAGAGGTAGAAATAACGGTCTAAATTAACTCATATTTCCAATAAAGAGGAACAGGAAAAGACACTGGTCAAAAACAAGTCGGCGGAATCACAATGAAACGCTGTGGTAATAAATTTGCCCGGTCTCAATTCCAATCCAGACACAAAAGAGTACAGCAATCAACTGAAAAAAACATACCTGCAATTCCAGAACAACCGATACAACACCACATTGACATCTAAATTCCGTTTCCGTAAACAAGACCTTTCATCTGATGGAACCATTGATCGAAGAACGTTCGCGCAATCTTCCCACAATGATCCCAACAGAAATCTGTTAACAATGGCGGTCGCAGACCCAGACAACTCGTCTCAAAGAGCCCCAATTGCAAATTTTGGAAACTTGATTAACCTTGCTTGCTCGAGATATTTGTCACACCAAAAAAAAATTCCAAGCGAACCCGATAGTGTGCAACTTTCATTTCCAAATTGGTATTATATCCGGCTTGATCGCCGGGAATAAAAATGAAAATCTTTTAAACTTCCTTTGTAGATTTAATCGGGAAAATATCTGTTCCGCAAAATAGGGATCAACAGCTTTGAAGGCTGGTTTCTGTATGATCGCAGTGATCGCTGAGTATATGGTTTCCATACGATTGCAACGGTCGCAGCGATCGTCGCGAGCGACCGTTGTGTTGGGCAATGATCACTGCGATCATTGCGATCCGTGGAAACCAGGCTCAAAGGAAGAGAAGCTATCGTGAACTTGCGTCGATGATGCCAACACCGGCCTCCTGTTTCTTACAATTTCACACTCGAGGTATGTGGCAGCAGCAAGCAAACGCAACTATTAATCTATTAACAAGCAGATTCCTAAATTTGACCAGTAAGCATCGTGCGAGAGTTCTTTTAATCTACATTGCTTTGGCAGAGTATTTACAAGAGTCTGCAGTATTGAAAAAACGCATAAGACGTATCAGGGAGCTCTAACAACTTTTTAATATACGCTAGCTCCTTACAACAAAACTGTTTTGAGCACAATCAGCGACTTCACATAATTGACAACTCTCAAGTAAGCTAATATAAAGATAAACATAACAAAAATACAAAAAGTACGTCACTCTCACGCCAGAATGAACCTTGCTACTTTTCAAGAATCAAGATCCGATCTTGAAAAGGCAAAATTCAGATTTATTTCAAAACGAGCTCGATAAAGATTTTACTTCATTTGATGCCAGCGACAAAAACGAAATTATTCCATGTCTTAGAGCGAAAAAGTTATTCTTTTGAGCCCTCGCCCTTCGTCTGCTTTTGGAGTGTTGCACGTTACGTCATCGGCGCCGTGTATCGACAGATCTCTCATTAGCTTCTTTTGTTCGTCCATCATCATTTCATCACTGTTTCCTCCTCTATTTATTTTCTCAATCCAGTTGACACTAAGGGCGTCTACCACTCACTGAGACCACCCGGATGGAAATTTCTGATACAGCTTGTCCTAATGCTAAATCTCAAAACGTACCGCTATCAAAGAAGAATAGAAAACAGCATTATGGGCTATAATCTCTTTAAATGCGTACAATTCGACTTTTGGCATTGCTTCTACCTATCGTATGCTTGAAAACATTCAAAAATAGGCTCGTAAAAGGGGCATTGAGTATTGCTACAATTTTATAGCAATTTGTCTTGCTATCCGTTTCTAGAGCAAATAGACTTTTGACGAACGGGAGTTCAGATGTCAGAATCGTGATAGTGAGATCGTACTGTTCTATCAAAGCCAGTCGCTTCACAAACTAGAAGCGGTCGAGTTCTCTCTTCGTTCAACTTTTTTCTTCCTAGAGGTAATAGCCACAGACACACACAAAACAAAGACTTTTCTTTTCTTTTTCCTTCCTACAATCGTAGTAGCCACAGACACAAACAAAAAGACGTTTGTCTTCGAATCACCTGTCAGTGAATCTGCAAGTTTTAGACGACAGAGATAGCGTGCTTTCTTGTCATTTTTAGCAAATGCACATGTGCTAATTCGCTGTACTCCAATGCGCGTCATAATATTACAAAAGACACCGTGA
>BLFK01000004.1:1357045-1362443 GCA_014634185.1 Astreopora myriophthalma
TAGTACTTGATTTTAAAATGGTTAGCTTTCTCTTAAAATTTGGTAACCGACATTTTCTCCTTTTTAAACTTGTTTCTTAGCCTGTGATAATACACGTTTACAGCGGCATTCGGACGAAAAAATATATTAATATTTTTTTAAAAAGTGTTCTGTCAGTTAGCGATGCGGTAGTCTAGTGGTTAAGTGGAAGGGTTATTAATCGAACATTCCCAGGTTCGAGTCAGCGAGTTTAGGCATTGGGGTTCTGATTTTAAAAATAGATATTCATTTCCCATAATCCTTATCAAGCACTAAGCGTCCTAAATTGACGATAATAGTCAATTTAGAGAAACTTAGGAATTGTCGATAATAGTCATTTCAGAGGTAGAGGATGGGTTGGGACTGTAGAAGCGTATACTTGCGTGCCAGTTGCAACCAGGGCCCCGTTAGGCCACTTTAGGGCAAAGGGATCTGGGACAGGAGTTCGGCCAGTTGGGTGGAGGATCTATAGTTGTGTTCTAAATCGCTGTAATAAATACCTTGAGTCTTCACCGGCCCCTGAGTTCACGCTTGGGTGTTGTTGTCTTTAGATCGGTGTAGTGAAATCAGTTTTCAGGAATAGCGAGAACTGTGCAGTGCATTCACGAGGTGTAACCAAATACAGTTGAACCTCTCTAATGCGGACACTAAAGGGACAGACCAAAGTGTCCGCATTATAGAGGTCACCAAGATTGCATCATTTTTAAGACTCCACTGACAGTTTTAAGTGTTCAGTAACGAAAAATAGGCCCAGTCTATCTAAACTGACTAATATACGGTATTCAGACACATTGATTTGTACATCTCAGTTACAGTACATACTTTATACGAATCGGTTATTTGAAACTAAAGGAACTACGTACAACGCAATGCTTCACCTAAAAAGGTAATAATAAAAGTACAGTTCTGAAAAACGTCTTTCCGTAGTTTACAAGTGCAGCGAAAAGTAACTGGAGTAATTTTCTTAATCTTTATGTCCTGTAATCATTCTAATCATTCAAGCTTTAAAATAGTCTGTAATGTTCTTCTGGAAGGCTTTCGCGAGTCGTTGTTTAATATACAGCGACTGGGCTTTTGAAATCACCTTGCATAGCTCGTCAAATAAATGGGATTCACCCCGTGCAGTAAAAAAAGTCCCATGCCAATACATTTTCACTGGACCGGACAAACTACTTGAACGTATGGAAGAATGTTTAATCGTACCTCTTCAGCAGGAAACAAAGAACTGCGATAGCCATCTCTTTGTCATTAACCAACTAACGGGGTTACACAGTGATACGACGAACGAACGAACAAAAACAAAGACATTTCAAAGAAAGATCGTAACTCTACAAAAACGGGCCTTACGTCTTATTTACTTCAGAAGTCTAACGAACACACCGTACGCTTCTTTCTCAAATCGAATTTCCTTCCCCTACCTGGCCTATTTTTTAGAGATTGTGGCTATTTATTGTATGATATCAACAGACAGTCAGCACCAGTTAGTATACTCAATCAGTTTGTTAAAACAAGTCAGATTCATAACCACAGAACAAGATCTGTCTCTAGCGACTCGTTCTATGTTAAGTTTTCTAGAACCGATAAAATGTATGCCTTCTTCTCGAGAATCGGTGCCCAAATTTGGAACTCTATTCCTCATTCGATTAAACTACTCAAACCTTCGTCCTTTCGCAAAAAGATAAAGGAATTATTACTAAATTTCTTGCGGTCAGAAGATGATTATGTCGAAGTCTCCCGTCTTACTAAGTTATTTAAGACTTTAAGGTTAGCTTCTCTTCGTAATTTTATTGTATTTGTTTTGTTTATGTTAGTTTATCCTATTCACTGTATAGTAGTGTCTTCACTGTTATTTAGTCCATCTATATATAGATAAACTTTGTACTTGTAATATGTCCTCAGATTTCCCCGCCTCGATTAGTTCATAAGCTATTTGCGGGGGAAAAGTAATGTAATTAGTTATATTTCTAATTTTCCGAATAAAATGTTGTTGTTGTTGTTGTTGTTAAACAAAATGCGAACTTGTTATGTTGTCAAAAACTATCACTGCTAACTGGAATATTAACTACTTGTGGTCCTCCCAACGGAGAGACCCTAATTACGACTTATTCTTCTGCTCTTTCTTCTTTTCAACAATAGATCTATCACGGACTGGAAGTAATCTTGATTTGAAGGCACATATTAATTTACTCCCACGTGGCATATTGGTACACAAGGGCAGTTGCGCATGCGCATACTAAATACCTAAAGAAAAACATGCAGAAGCGGTAGCGGTACCTCTGGACATTTAAGCCTGAGCGGTGTACCATGACGAGTCTCCCCGAGATTTCGGCCCGCGGATCGCTTATACTTGCCACTTTCGGATACCTATCCCCGATAGGCAGTGAGGGAGAGAAATGTCGGCCCCTAGACCATACGTGACAGATCCCTTACGTACTCGCAGCTCAACTCCTTCTGCTTTATACTATGATTTGGAGCGATATATATTTGCGACTACAGTTGTCATGTCTTCCATATGGTAAGGATATTTTTTGGTACTAATTTGTAATACACGAAGTTGGCGCATGCGCATTTGCTAAGCATGACAAAACAAAAGGAACCACGCATTTTCCGGTAAAACTTTAAAACGCTGTCGCTTTTTCAGACATATTTTGTTTTGTTTTATTGTTTGAATTCCGCGCGAACAAACGAGGACAATAATTTAGCGTATACAATGACATTAACGTGTCTGGTTGGACAGGGGATGGACAAAAGAACTAACAAGTTATTCAAAAAGAGCAATAGCTCCTAATGAACTAGTGTTAAAAGTTAGAAAATGTTTGCTGCCTTCAGGGACTCTCCTGGACATTGATTGGTTAAAACTGTTTCTTTTTAGCTGTTATATTCCCATAAGCATCTGTTCAAAAAGGTTGTTGTGAAAGAACAGCAACATGTAAAATCGCTATGGAGATATAGAACGTCCGCATTTCGTTTCGTTTTGTTTTCCTTTAGTTGAGTTTATTCCGGTGTTAAAAATGCAGTTTAGTCGATTGAGAATGAAGAATGTTTAGACTTAACAGGGAATCCAGCTGTCCGTAAAGAACATACTTTATACGAATCAGTTATTTGAAACCAAAGGAACTACGTACAACGACAATGCTTCACCTAAAAAGGTACTAATAAAAGTACAATTTTCAAAACTCCAGTTGAAGATCAGTGAATAAAATGTTGATGCTTGCGTAATCACAAACTCGTGCACACTATATGTCAACACCGGATCACCAGAGTGTCCGTAATAAAGAGGTTAAGTTTATATGACTTCGCTCTCTGGGGCCGAGATTTAGTGTCCGTTGTCCTTAGAGAGGGTCCGTATTATAGAGGTTTTTTTTTTTAGTAAACGAGTGAGAATTTTTTCGGGACAAAGGAGAATGTCCGTTATAGAGAGGTGTCCGTATTAGAGAGGTGTCCGTAAGGAGAGGTTCGACTGTAACAGACTAAGGGAATTACCTTGTTTCACTCCACTCCCCAAAACTATGAATAACCAATAACACAACCGCTGCGCCGAAAGCCCGGAAATAAGCCTTATCTTTAATAATCTAAATTAATAATCTATTAATTTCCACTGTTATTGGTGAAATAAACGTAAACATGCTCCAAAACGATCCGAAATTATGTTATTATAAGGAACGAGCTATTTCAAACAAAAACATTGTCTCGTTTCGGGAATGGTAAGGGCAAGAGAAAAGATAAACTATTTTGCTCGGGCTCCCTCGATTTGTCATACTACAAGAAGGATAAATACTTGTTCGTTTCCGCAATACACCGTTTCCATCTTACTTCGAAGCCATTAAGTCGACAAATACCTATTTTATCTTCAAATACCAGTGCGTAGTGTAACCATCCGTGAATTACATGTCTCTTACACATGTACCGTACCCGAGAAACGCTCTTGAGTAAATGTAATTGTTAACCCAATTGTCACCCAATCTGTGATAACGACTCACTATTTTGCGAAGGTTGTTTACATTAACCGTCCATCACAAGTCCTGAAAAGAAATAAAGCCAGACCGTGAATCTTTCGAAGACTCAAAGATATTCTTCTATATGACAACGTTCACTTCTTGGGATCACTCTAAAGATCATTTTGTCTTTTACGCGGGTTTTTACTGTATTACACAATCAGCGAATTCACGCACGCGCAAACTTCAATCCAAAATAGTAACACAAACAAAAAATCTGGACCAGTAGCGGTACCTCTGGACCTGTTGCCTGAGCGGTGTACCATGGCGAGTCTCCCCGAGATTTCGACCCGCGGATCGCTTATACCAACCCCCAGTTCCTCGCTGCTTTCAGATACCCGTCCACGGCAGCCTCTCTGCTCCCGCCGAAGGCAGTGAAGGAGAGAAATATGTATATGTGACAGATCCCTTTCGTACTCACAGCTCAGTTCCGGTTACCTTAGTATAAGATTTCGAGCGATATATATTTGTGTAAACATAGCCTTGTGTATCAATAAAGGGACCAACACAATACTGTTGTAATAAACGCTTACGTCGAAATTTGAGGTTTATTACGAAACCAAAATCGCAATGCTGATATCTTAGAGGTCTAAAAAAACTTTAAAATTCTAGCATGTGGGACGGTACGCGTTTTTCATGTATTCCTAACGAGTCCTTGCTGATCATTTTCAACATCTTTTGCAAAGTGATCAACAAACCAGCAGATATCAAGAGCAAGTCCAGGCCGGAATTTCGCACGCCATAGCTTTATCAGTTCCGCAAACAGCGCTAAGCAATCTGTCTGCCTCGATCAGATATGTGAAAGGCTGTGTTTAACCGTGTAGAACCCGGTATTACCTGTGTATAGCCCCGTATAGCCACATACAGCATTGTATAGCACAGTGTAGTGGTGTACGGCCCTGTATGTCCCTTTCAAGTTAAGTATAGCCCAGCGTATCATATCCCCGTGTAGATGTGTTTAGCTGTGCGTATCACTGTGTAGCCGCATATATAGCCCAGTGCAGCTGCGTATACAACTTTATGGCTGTGTACAGCTCTCAAAGATGTCCCTCTCGCCTCAAATTAAACTAGAGACCTAAAACGGATTTCTAGTTTCTAAATAAACTGTGGTACTGCGTCGGTGGGAGAGTGAAACAAAAATTTTGGTTTTATCAAACGAGTTGATAAAGGTTGAATTACCACCGTGAAAGATTTAAGGCCTATTTACACGCTGCGATTTGTCGTGCCGATTTGTCGGCCTCGAGAAATCGTGAAGCAAATCGGCGCGTGTAAATGGCGACCCGATGCGCGCGCGATTTCAGTCCGACATGTCGGCCGATTCGGAAAAAATCTGTGATCGCTTCGCAGATTTTCCCGCGTCGGGGCCGATTTTACAGCCCAAGCGT
>BLFK01000004.1:1362453-1389824 GCA_014634185.1 Astreopora myriophthalma
TTTTGCTCATTTCGGGCTAAATGGTAAGGTTAACCCCTTAGCAAAATGGCCCAAAATAGCCAATTTCACTGCCTTTGCGTTTCGTCGTCCTTTAGTCGCGTTCACCTCCGGGTTTACTCTACTTTTATACGCCTTATTCCAAAATGGCTGCAATCTTAATACTCTTTTGTTTTTATTCAAATTAGCCCTTGTTGCCTCGTCTTTAAACCCAAAATTCAAAAGAATATTTAATTTTGAACGAGGCAAAAAGGGCTAATTTGAATAAAAACAAAAGAATATTAAAATAGCAGCCATTTTGGAATAAGGCGTTTGTGCATGCCCCATCTCGCTCAGTGTAATTTTTAGAGTTGCGCATGCGCATTAGACCCCAATATTGCAAATTTGAGGCCAACCATATATGGATATAGCCCTGTCGGAACCATAACTTGGGCTCTTCCGCCCAAGTATAATTATATCCAGTTCTGCTGAATATCTTCTGAGTTCAGAGAAATCACTGAGATGCAAAGTACTCACTTTCGTGACCGGGGGGTTGCCAGAATGGACCTTTTCGACGATGTCACGCAAAATGTAATTGTTCGTATTTTACAGTAGAACAACAACAAAACAAACAAACAAACAAAAAAAAAACACACCTTCATAGATTGGTTTCGTATACCGAATCAAGAGTGAATTAGGTGATTCACTCTTGACCGAATTTAGTGTACCTGGAAAGTTCTATAAGAATCTGTTGCAACCTTTTTACCGATACGGCAGCCATCTTGAATTCTATTGTTCTGAAAAATATATTATGGGATGCCTAGAGGGCAAATTCGCACACAACGTTGGTATAAATTTGGTTTTGGTTAAAAATTTTTCAAACCAGATCAATTTTTTCCTTTGTCTCTGATTAATTACGGCGTGAAACAAAGGGTGTAAAGATCAAAGTGGCTTGAAAATTCTCAAAGGAAAACCCATTTATACCCACAATAGGTATGAAACTGGTTCCCCCCACCCCCCCGGGCAACCCATAATATATTTCGGAGAACGCTAAAATCCAAGATGGCCACCACATCGGTAAAAGGTACTATTATGGAACTTTTGCTCGAAAACCACTGCCCAAGAATACGTAAAGTTCACTTCCGGTTGACGTCCGTTGCAGACTGCAGAAAACGACTTTGTTTCTTTTTATGCGGGGACTCCTATGTTGGCTTCCCGGGTTTTGGCCTCTGGTCCAAAACCCTGCGGGGGCAACTACTTTTAAATTTAAACGATCATTTTTTCCCCCCCAGAACATCCGGACTTACGTGAATACCCTACATGAAGACACAATTTGGTGAAAGTCAGTGCCAACCACAACCACGATTTCAACATTGCAACAAAAGTTTGGACTGAATTTCCGTTTGATAAGTGTGCCATACCGAAGCTATTTCTTTCTCGAATACTACCAAGTCTTAAATGGGCAGTCACCATTAAAATACCGCCAGAAGAAGTGTAGCTTGGTGACACCATAGTTAGTACAAACTTGTGACACCCATTTTTCTCCCAACTCTAACCAAACAAGCCTACTGGTGAAACACGTTCCCAGCTAATAAAGAAGACCACAAATTTCTCTCTTATCCTCTGTATTTTTCAAGTTAAACTTACTTTTATCATTTATGAGACAAGAGAGAGAACATAAATTAAAAGGAAAGTAAATCACTCGTGCATGTAATTAAAGGGCTCAGTGGAACAACGTTGTGACTTTTTTAGTGCTTTTGATAATTTGTCAAAATTGCAGCCAAATTTCATGCAATACACTTGTTATGGAATTACTATCTTAGGTGATGTGAGCAAAATAACGAAGGAAAAGAAAAATTCTGGGCCCAGGGGATGGGCAAGATGGGCAATCTCGTTCCAAGGGTCCAGGGTATGGGATGAAGAGAGACCCTGGCAATGAGGTTGAGGGAGGGGGTGGGTAGGGGAACAAGAAAAAAAATGGGGCTTCTTTTCATTGCATTGCCCTAATTTTTGACATAGGATGGGGAGGTTCACCCAGTAGTTTTAGTGCAGTTGATTCAGTGCAAAAGACACTTTGCATGTTGTTCCACTGAGCCCTTCCATTCTTTCTGTCAGCAAGTTCATTTTTGGCTGTGCATACAAGGCTCCTTCAAGGCACTTTCTTCAGTATTTCAATTATACAAATTTAGGGGCTGAGGGGGGTTGAATAATTAAAATATTATAAATTACTTGCAGTCAATCAATTTTGTTTCATTAATTTCTTTTTACAGTAAATATTTTTGGAGTATGAGAAAAATGTCCTGCATTTTTTTCCATACAATAATCATACACACCCTTACAGTTTGTTTTATAAACTCTTTTCATTGAATTTTTGTCTTCTAGCAATTATTGTTTTTATTAAATTTCCATTTCAAAGTCTAAATAGCACTCCAAAAGGGCACACATAATAATTATTATATACACAATGCATGTAAGCTTGTTTCAGATGCACGTCACAGACACGTAGCAAGTTAGCCTGCAAACAGCAGACGTATTTCCGGTCGTCGCTTCTCTCCCTCCGAAAAATAACTATTTTCTTGCCGGGTGAAACAAGAGCAGAAAAATGGGTTTGTTCCCTGCAGGCTAGTGGCCGCAAGTGAGTGATGTCCAAGTCAAATCTCCAAGATCTCCATCAAAGCTGTAAGCTGGAGCATTTGGCAGTGTCACCAAGGACAATGAATTATGAATTGCATTCCTTTACTTTACGATGTTGCTGACACTCTAAGTTATTGGTAGTGTGCTGAAAACTCCACCTGCAAGGCAGCAAACAATGTCACAAAATAAGTCTTCTTCCCCTTGTCTACTTCACACCTTGTAAATCACCTTAGTCTCTTTAAGTTATTGGTAGTCCACTGAACACTCTATCCACGTGAAACGTTGAAAATCATTTTATAAAACTTCTTCTTCCAGCCATCTGCAACATACCTCACACCTCGTGAGTCACCTACTGTCTCACAAGTGAAATGCAGAGACCAATGCCAATGGCAGCTGCAGCAACACCATACTTGAGCCAGGAGTCCCAAGAATTTCTGTTGCTGGCTGACCCACTGGCTCTTTTACGCTGCTGGGAATCTTGGCCACTGCCATCCTTTTCTTCCTTCTCAAAGAACTTTTGAAGAAGAATTTGTGAGTTGATAATATCAACCTCATCTTCAGCATCAAAAGCCGCCTGTCGGAGAGGCCAAGGAAATGTTTCACAATCAGAAAAGAAAACACAATCACAATTTGGAGTTAATACAAATTTTTCACAGATGTTGTTGGTACAGGATATTGCAGTGTCCCATGTTATTTTGAGAAAATGTAGAAGAATTAAATAAACTAAATGGGTTTACATACAGAAACACACACACACAAAAATAAATAGCAAGAAAACTACAGTAGCACAGGATTCAAAGCAGAACATCTGTACCTCCCAGATTGAGTACTTTTCATTACCTCTGTAAGAAATTCTGTAGTTTTAAACGATTTTCAAACCCAAGTAGAAAGTATTTTAAAAATAAGGCATACTCAACACTGTGTTATGTACGTAATTTCAAAATGAAATTCAGGTTAAAATGCTTTCAACCTTGATTAATTGTCAGTTTCCTAAATGTCACCTTAAATCCTATAAATTACTCCTGATTAATTAGGGTTACACGACAAAGGACATTTTTTTTCCATCATCCAGATTAAATTTTGCAATTGGTCTGTTGAGTAACCGATCTAAGAGGACGTCCAAAATGTGGCAAGATCATCAGTGACATACTCAGGGCTCGAAATTTTAAGAATATTGCTTACTCACCATTTGGTGCCCAAGTGGCAAAAAATAGTCGCCAGCAGTAAATGTTTGGTTGCCAGTTTAAATTGGATTTAGGTATGTGATACAAGAAGTACCTACCAGTACTTTAATAAAATTACGCATCCGCGGTAAAAAGGACAAAGGGTAATGTCAAACAACAAAACAGATAGACCTAGCTTGTTTATATAAGTTTGCTCTTTTTTCCTCCAGACAAAAACTTGTAAGACTAGACAAGGCAACATACTTTTGGACTTGGGCTGTTTAATTTTAAATCTAAATTGTACAAAAATCTAGTTGCCACACCAGAATGTTTAGTTGCCAACGAGGAAATGCTAAGCGCATTGGTGCCCGTATCAGTCACAATTTCAAGCCCTGATACTCAGCATCACACTTTTGTTCTTTGACTTCATCTGAAATCTATTACAACAGTGAACAAAGACAAACCAAAATGGAATCCAGTTGTTCGATAGAAACTGGGGAGTGATCATTTTATTGTGTTGAAAGCAGAGTACACACTATAAGGTACTCACCCAGCCTCCTTTCTTTTCTATCCACTCTTCCGTACTCTCCTGGATAAACCTAAAACTGTGTTCGGCCAGAAGCTCAAGTTGCGAATCATCCAATTCCCCCATGATGGCTACTTCACGAACAAAGTGACAAAGAAGTGCCACTTTAGACCAGCCAACAATCTGGTGATCAAATGTAAGGTGCCTGGCTGCTATGCAGAATTGTTCATAAGAGAGATTTCCTCCTCGCATGATATTTAGAGGTTCATCCATCAAATGGGGAATCATTTCCATAATTTCTTGACTAATTTTCTCCAGTCTAGCTGCTACGCGACCCTCTGGAGATAATACTGGCGAAGGGGTGTGGTCATAATAATAATTGTTATAATTACTATGGTCAGTGGATGGAATCTTGAGGTCACTTGGTCTCCTGGAAAATTGCCTGGTGACAACAAGCAAGCAAAATGGGTGAGACTGGAAAAATGCAAACATTAGCTCAGGGTGCATTTTGGGGGGACTATTCTGGAGAAAGAAAAGATGGAATGGTTGGTTTACGTGTGTTTTGGGGTCTTATTCTGTTTTCGGAATGAACAGCATAGTATCCTGTTCACTCGGCTCTCGATAGCAGAATGAATGGAATAATCAGAATACAGTTTACTCGGAATTCAAAGAATATGCATTTTTTTAGGGATTATTTTAGCACCCAAATCATGCTTGGCCACCAGATGTCACTCTTAGTCGTGTCCAGACTGTTCTGAGTGTTAGTTCTCAGGTCACCTCTGCAAGAACCATTCCGAAAACCTTATTCCTGTTATTTCGTTAATCCTAAAACAGAATAGGAATGGACAGAATAGTCCCCCAAAAATGCACCCTAAGCAGACATAAGGCAGATTTTGCACACATGAGTGAATGAGAGCCACTTACAACAACTACTGAATAGAATCAATGTGACTGTTGCTGTCATTTTTTTTCTTTAAACAAAGAACAGTATATGCAAATGCTACCAATTTGCAAGGAAAATGAGGTTTTTACAATATTTCATTGGTTTCAATTTACCTCGATGTCAAATAATTTGCAATCAGTCTAGAATTAGATGAGGTAAACAATTCAACTTATCACATAAACATCCATTTTCATACTATTTTACAAAAAGAGAAAATTGCAAATTACAGTCACAAGTTCTCATTTAGTGAAAGACATACACGTTTAATCTGCAAAGGATCAATGGACATGTACGACAAATCCATAAGAATATAATAATTCATGTCTCAAGTTTATAGTGAAGGGTGACTAGAGCAGTCAAATTTGCATAAAATAATGTAAATACAAAGAGGAAAATAATTTCTCACCATTCAGCCAAATAATAATACACTTTTTTCCATACAAAAGTAACTGTTCTTGTGTGTTGAGCCTTTGACATCATTTCTCTTTGAGCCAATTCAACCCAACTCTCAGGGTGAGTGTCTGCCATTTTTGAATTGATTAATGGTGGGAAGCTGGTTTTGAAATTCATAATTAAAATTCTCGCCCTTTCCACAGGGTTCGTACTCCTAAAAGGTTTTCAAATTCCATGACTTTCCATGACCTTTTCCATGACTTTTTTCCAGTTTTCCATGACCTTAAGTTTTGCTGTCATATTCGAAAATTGTCAAAATTGTCCTTGTTTTCGAGTATATTCTGACATAACTTGCCTGTATTTTATTTTGTACTTGCCTCGACATCTGCAATAATTTACCTACCACACACAACTATAATTTTCCATGACCGACAATTAAATTCCATGACTTTCCAGGCCTGGAAACGGAAATACTTAAATTCCATGACTTTCCAGGATTTCCATGACCCGTAAAAACCCTGTTCCATTCAAATTGACTAAAATTTGGCATTATAACTGCTAAACGCATCTAGTTTCAAACTATGTTGAGAACAGACAGCTTCATTTCCTTGATCGTTGGAGGCACTTTAAGAAAACTCTCCCAGTGTTTTGCCTAAGTCTGGTACATGTCCTTTTTCAACTCACAAAAAGCAACGTGCGACCAGATTAAATAGCCCGCGGAATAGAAGATGTCCATGCATCTAAACTAAACAAGAAGCGACAATTATAACGCCATTATTATGAATTATTAAAAACATACATATATTGATCAGTAATGGATTTATTATCGTTGGCATTGACTGTTTTGTGTCACCACTAATAAATTCATTACCTCTATTGCAGATAGTGTCGATAAAAAGAACAATGAAAAACATTGCCCTGTACTACAAGAAAGCGTACATGTATCTCTTACCGCTGATGTCTACCGGATATTTGTTCAGCAAAAATATCCATAATCCAGAATAACAGTGTTCGTAGTAATTTCGTCAAAGCGAAGTCTTCGAAGTTTAGGAAAAATTGCCTATCGACGTCACTTTAAATTGAAAATTAGGTTTAAATCAACGCTAGTACAAAATAATAATTGCCAGAGGTTTCAGATAAACCGAGTATGGAAAATTTGCGGGGATATAAAGAGTTCCCATTTGTAGAAGTGCAACTGCAAATACGTTTAACTTATAATAAGTTACACACAAATGCACCTCGGATGTGCTAGGCAGCGCAGATGTGAGGTACGGAAGGTAGCCTACATAGGCAGCGATTTCAGCGTAAAATCTTTGCACGTAAAATGTCCGAAACTACGTAAGCTTAAAATAAGATTTTGTCGATTCTTGCACCGACCAGCTGTGTTTTCCAAAACAATGCCCTCCGTACACCTTTGCTGACGAGGGTAAGCGTACTGGCAAGCGCTATTATGACGACTCCGGCTTATTTTCTAAACCTTCGATACTCACCTAAAACCTAGTGCTGTATAAGTTAATATGACAGCGTTACTTTTCGCTATATTACTTACTGGTCTCTCTGACTAGCTCTATGTTTCAGCGTCTTCGGATCGAAGTTTTCAATGTCTTTCTTCAAGTTAAGCGACAGTTTTCGTTGAAGCTTTGCCATTCGCAGAAATTTTTGGCGCTTGTGCTCGTACGAACTAACATCGCTAGAACTCTTCGACAATCTGAATCCTTGCATCGATGTGGACAAATGCCGACTCCTTTTTTTCGAAGTAACAAGATTTCTAGCAGTCAATTTATCCGCGGGCAAGGAACCTAGGAAGTCCAGAACTACAATCCGTGTTTCTTCTCGAATCCTTTCGCGAGAAGACCAATGCGTTAAGTCTACTTGGCCTCGGGAACCTTCAGAACTGTCCAAATTCAGCGTGTCTGAAGATCCGTTCATGTCAGAATCTGTGTCCGTAATTACTTCAGGTGTACCTTGAGCAATGTATGTATCTTCTACTGGATCGGAGTCCATGATAAACGTGTATTTCTAAACGGTCCCTTTCCAAACAACCGCGTACTCTAAACTTTGTTGCGACCTCAAGAAAATATCAGACCCAGGCTTCCTCTTGCTGGCGTCAAAGCTACGTCATAGCGGAAGTCCGCGGAACACAAAGAATCAAAGATCTGCCCTTGCGGGCCTTTTCCGGAGAAAAACAGGAATTCCAGTTGTATCTTTTGGCTGTAGCGCAACCTAACTGCCTACAAATGTTTCCTATTTTCTTTCTCTACAGACTGGTCTTTGGCCCGGGGTCCTTTGGACATCGAAATTATGTATATCCAATTTTGATAGATTGACCGGCAAAGAAAATGTGATAGGACATAAGTTCTTCTATGCAGTTAAAATTTGAGGGTCAATATTGGGCAAAACAGGCCTTGAGAGCAAGTTAATTCGATGGGTTCGAATTCTCAAAATCAGAACTGAACTGATCTTGCGTCTGTGGTGACTGGTATGAACAAAGACGTCCTCTTGGGAACAGTAGACCTTTTCACCGATAATGACGCCGTATTTGTTAGTGTGCAAACACGGCTAAAATTTCTGACAGTGAATGTGTGGGATTTTGGCCGCCTTTGTCAGCGAAAATGTCGTTCAAAAGGCATTTGTACTGACATTATTTTCACGAAGTACAAAGAACAGATTCAGGCTACAACGAAACCGTAAACGTATTTTTACGATTTCATAGAATCATAAAGAAATAGTAGTTGCGAAGTCGGCCGAAATCTCATACACTCAATGTAATCAATTTTAGCCGTGTTTTCCCTCCAACTAATAATATGGTATCATTAATCGTGAAAAGATCTCACGAGAAGTACGGGATCGCTGATTGTCAATATATCAAGAAGAAAACGTCAGAGTTCAAGGAATCTTTTCTGTCCAATTTGTAGGGACTTCCTGGTTTTCTCGGCAACGGGAACCCGGTTTGCGTCATGCTGAACCGGATATGCGGATGTTTCAGTTAGTTTTACCACTATTTCAATCATCAGCCAATGTGTTGTGATATTTACGTCGATTGGCTGAAATCTGTCCTAGCGTAAGAACTGAAAAGACATGTCGAGTGCATAATTGAAAAGCACAGTTAAAGTGTGAAACTTGCTTTGCTCTATTTTATACTGCAAGGGCAGATGGGTGGACATGATTCCTGAACATACAGTTAAGTTTTTTGATTTTCAATTAAGCGGACAGGAAAAGCATACTTTTCCGCTCTAACCACAACAAAATTTAAAACTAAAAGGCAAGTTAATTAGCCCGAGCTGAAAATTGTTGTGTAACTGGTTAATTTGATTTCATGGTGTGTTCGGTGACTCGCTGTAAATACTTGGTTTACAACTTTTAAACGCTCCAAAATCCGCATACCCCGAAATTCAGTCCTGACGGCCTTTTAATGAATCTAATCTCGCTATGTCCCATGCTGAGAATCTTTAACTATCCTGTCCTAATACAGTAGGCACCAAGAGAATGTTATTCCTTTTCACCAATGAAACACAGGTTCGCAAGATTAAAAAACCGGGAAAAGCCTCATACTTCCCAATCCGCCTTGATGGATGTGATCCAACTTCCGTCGATTTTGGCATTTGACAATGATTCCTCTGTAAGAAAATATGCCAATTTCCACGTTTTTCACCGAGTTTTTTTTTATTTTAGAAGAAAACGATTTTTATTCTGGTCTCCCCAGTCAAACCTTGACCAATCCGTATCAGCTCCCTAGCCAACAGTAAGACGACACAGGACGTAGATCTTTTATCGGGTGAGGAAATCAATCCATCAGTGAACCCCTTTAGACGGTCCGCGAGTTGTTTTCGATCTCCAGTTACATTCCTCTCTCCAACTACAGTCTGTGACAAAATGCCTTGCGCATGCAAACGGCGGACGCAACGTTGTTGGCCAACAGCTCCCAACATTTTGTGCTACATGTAGCATCCGTTTGCACACCCTGTTGCATGTTGTTGCTTGTTGTAAAGAGTTGTTGCGTGAAGTTTGAAACTGCTCAAACTTTTAGCTACGTGCAAACGGACGCAACAGTGTTGGCCAACAACTCCCGGAGTTGTTGCGTCCGTTTGCGCGGAGCCTAAGGGCCGATTTACACGGTACGACTTTGTTGCATGCGACAAGCTTACGACATACCTACGGCACGAATTGTTTCGTGTAAATCAAAGCTACAACTCGCTTACGACTGTCGTATACGTCACAAAAAAATGTCGTAGGATTTTAAAACATGTTTTAAAACTCTACGACAATCGTAAGCACAGTCTGTGCTCTGGTCTGTGCTCAATAGCGAGAGTTGTACGCGACTTTACGTGACGCGAGCAGCGCGCGTAGAAAAAATCGCATACGACAGTTGTAAGCAAAAGTTGTACCGTGTAAATCGACCCTAAGAAAGCGCACAATTACACAGAACGATCTCGCACTATGGCTGTTCCCCCTTCTAGTTCAGTTCAGTTCAGTTCAGTAATATTTCGCCATTTTCTGAGCAAAGCCTGTGAGCCAACAATGTGGGAGGGCAGGGGAGCGACATGTGTCTCAACAGTTTTTTTTGTCGGTGGCTCTAGCCTCCCCTCCTCTTCAGTCAATTCTAACTGAGGCGACAGGTCAGCGGGTCTTTTGAGTGCCGAAGGACGAGGGTCTGTATTGTGGTGATGTCATCGACAAACTAGAACTAAGATCAAACACAGAAACAGAAAATAAGCAAACATGAAGCAACACATACTCCTTCAAACAATAACCCCTTCGTGTTTTCTAATAATTGTTTTGGTGACTCAGCGAATTCTGCGCACAAGGTTTGATCAGTTGCAAAAAAAAGAAAAGAAAAGAAATGAGGGGAAAGCCCTGCTCACGCACCTCCATCAGGCCTCAATGGCTTGGTTTTTACCAACATGGACAACAAGCCAACAATTCACTCTTACTCTGACGAGCAATGTTTCGAGAGCAGTAAAGCGTTGCCTCGAGCACGTCAACTTTCCTCGGGCGGAAAGCAATACCGGTGTTCAAGGATATTCAAGCATGAGTTTGTTCTTAAACGTCATTTCCGGTTGCGCGGCTTACCTTGGCCGCTTAGGACTGAGCTCCCATCTGTACGTGACTTTTCAGCGAGCGTTCGCGTTGTATTCCCAATTACTGCACTAGTTTGAAGAGGAAGTAATCAGTTTTCTGAGAACAGGGCACCGTTATTTTCCGGCCTGCATATTGCATTTCACATTGCTAAGGGTGCAGGGGTGGTTTTCCATATATTAAAGGTTTCCTCGAAGTGAAGCGCGCATCGCATGTTGAACAGTGCTCTGTTGGTGATATCAGGTGATATGGAACAGGGGATGCCACAATTCAAGGCTTCTAAAATGCCAGTTGAAAGCTATGATGAGAGCTTAGAGGATATTGAGAGACAGGCATCTCTGCTGTTTGAGGAGTTCTTAAGACTCCCACAACCATCTCGTTGGCATGCAGAATCACCTAACCTGAAATTAAAGCAATGTAAGTATACTTAATTACCAGTATTGGCGAAAGATCTGTGAACGTTTACCGTTTTAGGATGTTTTCAGGCTTTTAAGCCATACTAATCTGGGGGGTGTGCATCAGGGCTAAATTAGATTTTTTCCTCAGGGAACGTCTACAGAAAAAAAATTTGCTGCAGGCACTGTTGCCTACACACGTATTTGACTACTCAGTTGCAGGCCACCCGAAAGACTGACGAAGATAGATATTTATAGTCGTGGAGCCAAAAAACGAAGTAGTTTGCCGGAAATGGTACGGTGAAATAAGTAACTAGGTTCCTTGGTTTGTAGTAAGATTAATCTTTTCCACCGGGAAGCAGACTTGACCGAAAGCAAGGGAACTGTGTGGATTTTGCTGTGATTTTGTCAAAACTTAAAGTTATAATTTCCCATTGAACGGGCAAAATGTTTTATTTTAAAGCTTAACTAACGCAGTTATTGCCCGTTCCACGCCATTCATCATTGCCCTTTTCTCAGTACGTAATCAAAAGACACATGGTAGGTAGAACAGATTCAAAGATGATGTAAAGGGGGACTTCAGGCCCCAGTTTTCGAAAGCTTGGATAGCTTAGTTTATAGGTCATTGGTTTCATGATAACTTTATAGACTTCCGCGTTCGTAAACCAAACATTTAAGTTCAAGTTCACAAGTGAGATGATTTGGACTCGGTATTCCGAAGTATTGCTTATTTTTCGCCATACATTCTCTGTAATTTTGTACCTTTGGAATTACAGGAAATGTATGGTAGAAACTTTGTTTGATAAAATGATTTGTACAATAGCTATTCTCTCCAACTTCATTTAGCCGCACGTGTAAGCGCATAATTATGTTCTGTTTTGCAAGTTACATGTACAGTTGCTGAAAATTCGATTATGATGAGTACTATTCATTGTTTTGAACTTCCATACAAATCTTTGAATATCCCACCATGTTGTCTTGATTACCTATGATGCCTTGTCAAGCTCAAACTCCTCCATTTAAGACAAGGAAAAGCTGCTCTTTCCTGCATCCCTCAGATTGCCAGACACATAACTGTGCTATGTGTATTGCTAAGGAGATCTCATTTAATTTCAGAAACCCAGTGCCAGTCTCGATGGCAATAAAAATAAATAAATAAAGGAAATTTACTGTACATCATGTAGATGTGGGTTCGAATTACCAGTCCCCATTGTTTTCATAAAAGGCTGGTCAGCTTAATTCAGTGATGGCATGTCCTTTTTGCTAGGCTCAGTGTTGTGATGATGAATTGTTTAATATAAGAGTCAAGAATCATAAAAATGCTTCAATATCTTGTGACAAAATTTCTAGTAATGACAACTTCAAAATTTCTCGCGGTGGTTGTCAACATGGAGGGATGTCATAGGGGCCCAGTGCTTTTGGCTGTCATTAGTTTCTATCTGAGGAAATTGTACTTGTGCTTGCCTGACACATTTAGTAAAGATTAGAGGGCCTACGATATGAACTTAAGGACCTAGAGTGGTTTAATGACCCAGAAACTCCCCCATGTAGTCAGGTGCTCCACCAACTGAGCCAAGCAGCAGCAGTTTGGATATGCACAGTTGTCTTAAACCAAGGCAAACCCACTAATGCACTCTGAAAATGCAAAATTCCTGAGTTAACTGGCACAATAAACCATGGCTGATTAACCAATAAGAGAGCATGCATTGATTGTGATATTAATATAAATGCTACTGCAAATGATGTGTGCATAATGAGATTCAAAATGATCGTTAGTCTTCTTGTAATTACATTTGGATGCAAAAAAACTGCAAAGTGAGGCTAAGTCCTCGGGTATTTCTATTTTGTGTAAATGTCAGTGAAACACATCCAGATGTATAGAGGATATTACATGGCCGCGCGGAGATACGAAATTTCTCTTCGAGTGTTGAAAAATATTTTTCAACATGAGAAGAGAAATTTCGTTTCTTCAAGCGACCATGTATTCTTTATTTCAAAAACTAAGGTTTTTGAAATAAAAATGATATTACACAGTGTGGATATCAATCGTTTTTATCGATTTGCTACCACTTGAGTGGTATTACCACTCAATTTTATATAATAAATTACCTTTTGTCATTCTGTATAATCACACAGATACAGTAACTGTAGATTTTGTGAGTGCTTTTATCAGGCAATTTGAATCCTGCTCACCCAAGCGTGCAGAGGTTGTTCTTGGTGCTGCCATGCATTATTTTTAAAAAATAAGCTTAATCACTGATGACCTTTGAATTTGATTATAGTCATGGTCATGGTTTGTGCATAAGATCCCACTAGTTTTTAATCGACTTACATGCCTCAGTCCTTTGACCCTAGACACTATATTTGTATTGCCCCAGATCAAAGTCAAAAGTAAAGTGGCATGTATGAGCTCCTTGTTTGTTTGTGTGTTTGTTTGTCTCTCATCCTTTACAATGCAGGCAGTTTTTTCTTGTGCTCTGTTGTGGCATTAAATGTCATGTGTACATGAGGATAATCACACATTTTTCAGGAGATTTTTTCATCCAGTCAATGACATGGACAATTTTTAGTGGTACTTAATATTAATATTAACGTGGAGTAGATCCAACTAAATGACAAGGCTTACTTGTGAATGATTGTTGCATAAACGGAGACAAGGGTAATAGTGATTAAAGCCACAGCTCTCAAATCTCTTCATTAGATTTACTTTATCATCTTAGTTGCTGCCATATTTTAGTGCTGATCCAACCAGGTACCAATGCATAAAAGTTTGGTGAAATATTTGTGGCACTGATCAAACACTTGATAAATTAAGACCACAAGTACCAAAGTGCTGTGTCATTAATGCATTGTAAGTGACAACATTAATTACAGTATGTTATTGTATGAGAAACAAACAGGTCAGTGCATGTGTTGTAAACAAAACAAAAAGAAATTTTCCCATGGTTTGCAGATACACATGAACATAATTTAAAGTTGCTAAGCTTGTGCAATAGACTGAACAAAATCCAATACAATATAACTGCATTTCCTTTTCTATGCTAAGATGGAACTGCAATAAGATCTTGAGCTCAACTGAAAATGTGAAAATGCATAACTTTTAATTAATTTCACTTCCAAGAACAATAATGTTGAATTTTGGATTCTTGGTGATGTTTCAGCAAATATTGTACTAAGCTGAAGCAAGAGAAACACTTGACATTCAAGCTTGGGGGATTGAAGAGAAATTAAAACACCACTAACAAATGTCATGTTTCCCGAAAAAGTTGACAACTTTTCAAGTATATTTTTGGGACTGATGACACTGACCCATCTAAGATGATTGCTAGTGTCATACTGTCATTAGTATTTACTTCCTTAGTAGAGGTCGAAAATTATGCGTTGTATAGCTGAAGAAACAATTCTTTCAATTGGTATAAAGGTATCTCTGGAATTTACACTGCGTTCACAGTCCTATTCTGCTTGAATGCAATGGTTGGCATATAATTTTATATTTTCCATCAATCATTTGAACATCATGAGGCAGATTCTTGTCCTTGTCTGCTCATTGTTTATATGACAGATGACTAAGTGTTTGTTAATTTTTACAAGAGTTTCATAACAGGAAAATACATATTAACCCTCTGACCTTGATCACATAACTTAGTTGTTGCTGTCTTCCAGGTTTGAATTTGAATTTTGCTTAAATGCTGACAGAAATGCAACAATCAAGGGAGTCGGAACTAGTAATTTCTCGACTCCTGAATGCAAAGCTTGCCTTTCATTTACAAGAATGTTTGGATATTTCTTTTTCTATCTGGAAAGGTGTGTTGTCCAAACAGAAACTCTCATTGTTGACTGTACACGTTGGCTTTGCTGGGTAATGTTTTGTTATATCATCAGCATATGTTGGGCAGAACATTTTGACAATGTTTGTTTTGTTCAAATCAGCAGCTGATTGATTGACCTATGGAGGAATAACTAGTATTAATTAAAATTCACCTTACTGTTTACAGAATATTATCATTTGGTATGTTAGATTTAATAGAAGTCAACAAGAAAACAGTTTCATTTCAACAATAGTTTATTGAGCAAAATGAAAGTTAGCATAGTGCTAGGATCCTGCTGTTGTTCTTGGACTCAATACTTTTTTCTCTTTGAAAAAGGCAGGATTTTCTCTCAGTATGAATTGACATTTAACTTGGTGCACATTTTGTGTAAACCTGTTTTGTGTAATAAGTGTATGTATTTGGTTGGTAACTTGTGCGGACTCAAACATGCTAAATAATAATTATGTCATCTTGGATCAAAATTACGTTTGGGTTTTACAGCAACTTTCTCTGTCAGTTAAGATTCAAACAAGCCTGATGTTCATATGAAATTGAACAGAATTACTCTTCAGAAACATGAAACACGGAATTTAAGTTTTTGTTTGTTCTCTGACTTTATTATTATAGGATTTTTTAGGAAAGGGTGCAGAATGAAAAGGTGCCTGGCAACTTTAATTTTGACCTTAAAATAAAAAATTGCTCCAATTAAAGTCCAATGAATGCTTCGGCAGCCTTTCAAAGGGTCACTTAATAATAATGCGTTTTTGGTTTTGTTTTTTTGCTTTGTTTTTCCCCTGAGGCCTTCAATAAAATTGCACACGCTGTTATATTGTTGTTTGTTGTTTTAAGGTATGGCTGAATCCAATGAAGCTGATGAAGATGACATGGTTCCAGATAGTATGCTTGTGCCGGCTGCACCTGGATCTGCTCAAAGACCTTCTCCTGCAACATTTGGAGCAGGAGAGGGTCCATCAGACCCTACAATACAAAGACTTGCTCTTCAGATGCAGCACGCAGGAGATGCCCTCTATAAGCAATATGAACGGAAAGTAGAGGTATTCTCCCTCAACACCATCTTTTGAAATGCATTTTAATGTTAGATGCTGACAGTACTTAGTATTTTGCAAAAGTTCAACAACTATTGGTGTGTGCTGCAAATGCTATAGTTTTAAACTGTGGGAAGTGACAATTGATTGATTGATTGACTGACTGACTGACTGATTGATTGATTGATTGATTGACTGAGGGATTGATTAATTGATTGCCTGCTTGATCGATCGATTGATGGATTGATTGAGTTCAGTCAGTGATTCAGAGTGATTGATTTGCTGTCTTTAACAGGGTACTCAGAATTCCTTAGTCAGCTTTGTTTTGGATAATGCCGCCAGCCTAACTTATGACAGGTTGAGTAAGGAAATTGATAATTTGGTTGGCAAAGATAGAAACTGGTCCAACTTTGCATTGGCAATGTGCGTCGGCAAAAGAGTTGTTGTGGAAACATCAAGAGCATGCAGTGGGGTGTCACAATACTTTTCACGCTACATCAGTCAGTCATATGGCCCAGTTATGCAACAAGCTGGAGGAGTGGTAAGAAAGCTTTAAATTATTTTGTTCAAGGGAGGTTAGCATTTCATGTGTTATTTTTGTTTTCTGTTGATGAATTGGTACAATACTACTTTTTATTATATAAGTACTGAGATTTACTCAGTGCAAGCTCACTGAATAAAAATCATCTCTCGTCTCTCTTTGATGAGAAGCAACCCCATTGGTCATACGATTTTTCGCACTAGTGAAGAATATCGTATGACCAATCAGAAGACTTATATGGTTTTTTTCACAAGTGAGAAAATTCGTATTGGTTTTTCCTGCCTTTCAGGGCGGCCATGCGAAGTAACTGAGAGTGAATGTTTGCAACGTTCCCTGCTTTCCCAGAATAAACATTTGTAATATCTCAGTACAAATATAATAAACAAATTACTTCATGGTTAGTTCACTTGTATGATTTTTATTCACTTGTTGTGAAGAATCGCAAACTCACTTGCTCGAAGACTCGCTCGTTTGTTTGCGATTCTTCACAACTCCTGAATAAAAATCATACACACTCACCAACCATGAAGTAATCTATACCTCATTAATTTCTGAGGTAGAGGGGTACCTGAGGTTGAGCAGCCAGGTACCCTGTGTGAATTAATGTTGGTAATTTTTCAATTTCCTACTTAAAGAAGCCAGGTTTTCCCTTTAAAGTAGATGGGTGCTGGTGCCCCGGTTGCAGGTTCAAGTACAAACCCTGCATGTGTACCTCCCATGAGTCTCCAGTAGATCAGTGATAAAGCATCCGAGCTAGTATAATTGGAAGGGCATAGGATCAAATCCTGTTAGAGGCACATGAATTTTTTTTTGCAAGTATGCTGAGTCATTATCTGTAAAAATAGATCATACTTTATGTTCTCATCAATGCCTTCATGGACTGCATAAAATCCAAGTTGTTAGCTCCCCCCTCCCCCCAACCTCCAACCCAGTCAAAGCCAGCAGCTCCTAAATATGCAAATCAGACTACGCCTGTAATCTTCTGTAATTTTGACTGTAAGGCCCCTGCAGATTTACGCTCACCTCAATTTATCCTTGAATAGACAGAGGTCAAGTGCATGCTACAACATGTAGTTCTTTCCTTCCATTGTGTTGGTTTCCCGTCTGTTTTGCCTTCAGTTTGTTTCTTAGGGGTTGTTTTTGTTCCTAATATTGAACAGAAATCTCCAAAGTGTATTTGAAGAATGCCATGTACTTGTCTCAATTTATTCCATGACTGTTCTTTTCAAGACATCATTGGTTTTATACTTCTTTTAAGCACATCCCATCCCACCCCCCCTGCCTCCAGTTATAATATAAGCCAGGGCTTAAATTAAGCAATAAACCAAGATCATATCGTAATGTCCCTCAGCATTGCATGACTTAGCAGTCAGTAAGAACCAAATTAAATACTTCCCAGCATCAGACTGGGTATTGCCTCAAATGATTCAATATTTATGTGTAACCTTTTACCGAAGACTTAACGTAAAATTATTCTTCCCCAGAGTTGATATGACTGTCCAGTAATGTTTGCTACAGGTCCTCCTTACTTTTCACCAATTGAAAGTGTGCTTTCAGTGTTTTTTTCCCTTTTCCTTTTCCTTGTAGGAAACTTTTGTCCGATCAAGAGGTGGTCCAGTAAAAGATTAGGCTACAGTGTATGTGCTGTACTTGCATCACTGCTGTGGTGGATATCAAAGTGATACAGGTTCAGCTCAACAAGGCTGGACATGCAAACATTGAGTGTAATATTTAAATGAAAAATATACTATGTATATTTTATAAGTTGTGTTGCGCCCTGTTCTGCCTGCATCGAGAAAACAATGGTCCTAATGATTTTGGTGATGACAATAACTATTCTAATTATTAAATTCACAAGTGAGCTTTGTGGACAAAAAAGTGAATTGCTCTTAATTTTTTGCATAAAGATTTGAGCTGTTCTGGAATAGAATGGATACCTAGAGCTACAAAAGGGATTGAAGAGAATGGTCATAACGCAAAATACTTGTATCAACAGAATGCTCATGTCAAAATCAGAAAGCTGGCCCCATAAATTTCAGTGGTAGCAATTTGCTTCTTGTTAAAGGGAACCTCCACTGCTACAAAAAGATAACTTAAAAAGGCAGGAAATGATGTTTACAAACAAATTTGTTTGAAATTTTTTCAAAGAAAGCATTTGTGTGGGCGGGTGGAATTTAGTTGTAGGATGGCTTATTTTCACTTTTAACTTTCCCAGGTTCCACCATCTTGAATAATTCTGACATAGGTTGGTTGCCCGGTTGTTATTATACAAAAGCTCTTTATGTCAGAACAATAGGGCAACCAAGTTATGTCACAGTTATTCAAGATGGCGGCACCCGCGCAGTTTGAAACTGAAAACAAGCGATTCTAAAATTCAGTTTCTTTCCCATGCAACTTCTTTCTTTGAAAACATTTCAAGCAAATTTCACTGTAAACATTTCCTTCCTTCTAAAGTTATAATTCTTTAGGAGTTGAGGTTCCCTTTTGGGGTGGTGACACATAGTACTTTCCAAGGATATGGTTGAGTGAGTCTGTACTTGCCAAGGTCTCGATTCCAGCACGTACCGTCGTGCACTGAGCTATGTACAAATGTAATACAACAAATCCATATGATTGACTTTAAGAGTGCTAAAACAATACAGCAAAGAAGAGTCATTGATTAAACGATAATGTAATTTACATAATGAGAAACTGCTACAATAATGAAATCGAGGCTTTGGCAAGTACAGAAGTCATTCAACCATATCTTGGGAAAGGCCTATTGAAACAGTAGTCCCACATGTTTTTTGTAAGATCACTCTTAAGGAATGTTGAAACAAAAAACTATTTGACGATGTGGCTCTTAGGAACCAGGCCTACAGCGTGGTGTAAAGTTGGCTACGCCCTTGACAATTTGATTTTCTTTTCATTCGCATAATTGCCTTTTTTACAATTTTCCCCAACGGTTAAAACTCTAGAAAGCATCCTTGGAAGTTTTGGATATGTGGGAGTCAGCATAATAGCTGCATTGTTGGCTATTGCATAGAAGTAAAGAGCAAGTAAATTTTATTGGTCTTGTAATCGTTTTATGAAAATGCTTTTTGTAAACTGATTTACAGTGACATCGCTGTAATAGTGTCGTTACGTGTTTTCTGACACTCGATAATTTATTGTATTTTGTTAAAGGGATGTTTTTCGTGGTTGTTTGGCCCTTTGGCTCCAATTGCCCAGCTAGAGAATAAATGTTCGCTTTTTTACGAAAAACATGTTGGGAAATTAATCTTGTCTCCCTCCCCCAGACAATGGTGTTATGAAAAAAGAAGGGAGGAGTTACAAGCTCAAATTTTGTTCTAATCCCAGGTCCCCGTGCGATCGTTTCTGGAAGCGAAATAGTAAAGTGCAATTTCGTGAGTAAATACGGCAAATCCAAGGTCCTATTGTATCCCTTTGGAATCCTCAGTGTTATTTCGTATCCCACAAAATGTGGTCATTTCTGGAGATGTCCTGTTTCGTTAATCGGCTTCTTCGTATTCATGCTAGAAGTTGTCCACGAAAGTCGTCCAACAGGCCACTCCCTAGTTGCCTTGCTTCTCTCTCTCTCGGTCGACGTAGACTGGTGTACGATCTTTCCCATATGAGTTGTCATTCACGTATATCAAACTATTTTCTGTATGAAAGATTCTGCCCAGGACTCACTTTAATTTAACCTGGGTGTCGACGTGAGTTGGAAGTGGCTTATGAAAGAAACTCGAGAGATTTTCCACACGCAGAAAGAATAGCGCAAACATGAACACGCATCGGGATATCCCCTAAAAGCGAGTTCCTTTTCCTGTTGCGTTGTGTTTATATAAACGCACATACACACACACACACAAAAGAAACGCTTAATTTCAGTAACAATTCTCCTCTGACTCTGTCGACGGCTGTTTTTTTAATTATATCAAATTTAAAAAAGGTAATAAAAATAATAAATATACTTGACATAAAACTTTAATTTATTCATGTGACCGAGACGACGCTACTTCTAGCCAAGACGGGTAACAGTTTTTCGTTAAGTCAAAAGATTTATTGACTGGTTACCTGTTGGGGTGTGGTCCGCTATTCGATGTCACAGCTCTACACACACCCACTACTTTTCTTGACATCTAGCGAAATTTCAAAGAATTTGTGCAATAAAGCGATATACTTTTTACTTTTTTGTAATGAACATTTTAAAACATAGCTTACCAGTTGACGTACGTACTCGGCTGTTTAGTGTTATCTTTTTTCAATGCGGCTGAAACCGCCAGCCACAAAAATAATACTTCTTGGTTTTCAATAAATCATTAGAGCATTGTTTTGAGGAGTTTATTAAATTTTAAACAACGCTGGTCGCTGGTTCGCCTGCCTCGTACTGAGTCAGCTGTTTATATTACTTTTTGCAGCGATAAGCTCAACGGCGAACAATTCGAGTTTGATGCTCCGGGATAATTGTTTTATTGGCGATCGTTAACCTTTTGTTATAACAACGCCGAATGGGTTACGAGTTTCCTCTTTTCTGCTTGAAGGATATCGACCGGAATTGATCTCTCAATAACCCCTAAGGTCAGCTTTGTTGTCTACGTAAGTATTCTGTTGTCGTTGCTGACGAGGGTGATAAAAGTCCCATGCGCACGAAAATGCCTTCCTAGTGGGAAAGAAAAAAAATTATTTAAAGAGGGCAGTATTTTTCTAATCGATCAGTTATTCTTTTAACGGGTTTATCTTTCATTAAAAGCATGCGAGTTTCTAAAGTTGAAGCAGCCGGGTTTCTGTGCGCAGGCATCGCTAACGAACTAATCATTTATTAATTTAGAGTTCATATGTGCAATTTTGCTGTTGCGTTGTTTCCAGCCTGTTATTGCCGATTTGCAGGTTTAAGAGTCTTCTTCTCTGATGATTATTAAAAACAAAAATTTATGGCAGGGAAGGATTTAGGAAGGCTTTCCTCGTGCTATTGTGGCAAGTTGTCAAGTACTCCGAGTTCTATTATTAAAGACTAAGTATATTCATCGAATTTCCGAGAGCTTCCGAACATCCCACGAGCCGTCTCGAGTGAAACTCGATAATCCGAGGATGAGAGCCGGATAGTTTCTGAATCAACTCGATACTTTCCGTTCTCGTTGATTCTCGTATTCTTTCAAAGAATTGAGACCCCTGTCAACCAACCGCAAGGGTTAACGGCTCAGAAGGCAACTGAGAAAGCCGTGCCTAAAGCTTGAGGGGGAACTCAATTGTCTTCAACCCGTATCTGAGTGATCTAACTGGATGACTTGACAGCTAAAAATAAAATAAAGAGGAGAAAACTATAATGACGAAATGCACACAAACATGAGCAGACGGAGGCAAACAAGCCTGCTTTCTTGCATGCAAGGACAGGAATGCGTTACCTCCAGACCGGTTCCGAAAGTATTAAGCCACTTTCGCCTTAAAAGGAAAAACGTCCTTTTCGATCAGTTTACATCGGTACTTTCTGTACATGTACTTTTAAAACCTTCCGTTAGAACACGCTATAATGTTACGCCAACAGTGAATTAATTTCACACGACTTGGTTCCTGCTCATATACCAATGCAAACCCGGCATTTAAATAGCTTTTCCGAAGCAAAAATTTGAATTTTTTGATTGATTACCTGAATTAATCTATCTAACCTTTTCTATTTCATCACTTTTATTCAGGGGCGTAGCCAGGATTTTTCAAAGGGAGAGGAGGGAGGGAGTCACACTGTGTCAAACAGAGGGTACTCACCAGATTGTCATGTCGACCTCCACGCCTTGTTTTACTTAATGTGACATTTTTCGGATGAGCAGTGAGAGTATTGGGAAGGACAAGCCTACAAAATAGCTTCTAGATTAGTTAAGTTCCACGAAACATAAATTACTCTATTCTAGTCTCATTGCTTATCAGTCAAAATATCTTTTGGGCTTTTCAACAATGGCTTATCGTTATGGCGTTTTCGCCACCTGAATATTGTAGGTTGTTTGCTTAAAAGAAGGCTTACAAAGGGGAGAACACAGGCACCCCAGGACCCCCCCTACCCTAGCTACGCCCTTGTTATTTAGTTTCTTACGATTTCTTTCAAATGCTTCTGATGTCAAGTTGGCGTGACATTACATTGGACAGACCGTGATTAGAGTAAGTGTTCATGTCATAATGCATGAATTAGAAGAACGCCTTCATAAAAAGGAAGTCATATGACCTGTTTTTATCGCATTACTGATAGAACTTTGAAAAGTGCATATAACGAACTGAAATGCGTAAAAAAGCGAAACTCAGTAGAGTATTTTTTTGTGTACTTTTCGCGCGAGCTTTGCCATTGTGAATTGCTGAAGAAGGCTAATATAACGCAGTTACTGATTGGTCCATTGTGGCGTCACAGGTTCTATCAAGCGATTCTATTGGACAATATATAGAGTAACGGTAGCGGCGTTTTCGGCGCATGTGTTGGCAGAGGCGGGAACAGAAGCAAACAAGTCGCTGCCAGAGTGTATTTGAAAAACCGCCGTTTGGCAACTATAAAAGTCAAGTGAAATCGTTGCATGGAAAAACCCCGCAGGTACGTAGTCATAAGCAAATGATTCACTTTAATCTAAAAATGATAATTAATCTTTTTTGAACGCCACCACAAAGGAATTTCCGTGAAAAAGTTGACTTACTCACCAAAAGTTGACTAGATCAAATAATCGAAAATGTTTTGTTTACCATTACGATTTAGGCCATTTTTAAAAGGTTTAGATAGAAAGCGAACTCTTTGCAAGAAATCCAACGATTACGAATCTTATTTTTGGTTCTTTCGTCGATCATATAAATCAAGGAGAAAATTACTTTGTACTCTGAGTTTCATTAAGTCAAGAGTACTTGAAATTAGCTTCCTTTCTGCTTTCCATAATCCCGAATTTATTGCTGAACAGAAGCCTCCTTTGCTTTTTCAGTGATCTCCTTGATGTACTGATTTCCAATTTCTTCTTTCTGACTATCCAGGCAGAGACAAAAATCTGAAGTAAATAAATTATTTAAGAAGTCAAGGAATTGTTAGCTATTGATCGGGAAACCTTTATCGGACAGATGCGAATCGGATGGAAGTTACTTGCCACGGCAGGTTTGATTTGAGCGACGGAAATATAAGTTGTTCCCCATTCTAAGCATGGGATGATAAGTTTTGGCGGAGGAGAGCTAAAACAATATTGAGAAATTTTTTCAGCGATGCAAAAACAAATTAATTGTTAACAAGCACAGTTTGATGGTATGAAACACTCTTTAGTAAAAACTCTACTTTTTAGTGCAATCGAATGTCCTGCTCGTGTGAAAGAAATCAGCATCTCACGATGTATCAAAAATACACCAGCACGATTTATGGCTATTTTTTTGACACCGAAATAACTCCAAAGTTGTTGTTCCGATAGCTTTCCTCGCTCAATGCAAATGTAATATTTTGAGAAATGTTTTATTTACTGATTGCAAGTTTAATAAAGTCGCATTGTGAGGCCAAAAAGCTCTTTCTTTTTGTAGTGTTATTCGTCTTGAAGCCAAAAGAAGAGGTGAATTAACTATTCATTGCGTTGTTCCCTCTTTTCAAAACTTTCCTCATTACAAAGGGAATATTATTTAATTGAGTTCGATGAGTATTGCATTTGACTGAAAATGATACCAAGTTCCTAAAAATTTCAAGAAAAAGTAAGTTTTCCTCTTGCCACTTTTAGAGAGCGACCATTTTCATGTCCGGCGTTTTCAAGTATTACGTCTCATGTGTTCGATGTGGTGACTTTTAGTTTTTTACTCTTCTGTTGTGTGAAACCATCATTTTAAATATCGGTACCATTAACTGCCTTTCCGTTTTGAAAGGTATCCCTAAATACTAAGTGACTGTGGTCGACTTAAATGATAGCCAAACGAGAGTTGAATTCTTTCTTTCTGTCTGTCTTGAAAGTCGGTTTTTTTGTGGTACGCTAGTTTTTCAGCAAAACTTCTCAATGGAGCCATTGCTGGAGTGGCCGGTGTCACTTGCACGTTTCCGTTGGATCTCGCCAAAACAAGACTTCAGGATCAGCGCAATTTTGGCTCTCCAAAGCAATACAAACACTTGTAAGTCAGTGCTTCATGATCTATTATTTACGACTGGTACATCCACTGACACACTGTGTGAATACATTGTAAGGAGAAAGTGGCATAATTGAAGAGGAGCTGAATTATTTACTCACTGTTGGAGCTCATCATATGCATCACTGTTTGCTCTTAGTTTCCGATTGTCAATATTCCAAAAATAACTTTGCTTGGTTTTCTGGCTTGCAGCGAGAATTAAATCAAATTAATTTTTTTGAGCAGTCTTTGGCATGGTGAACTCCATCGGTAAAATGGATTCACACTTGCCACGGAAATTCTTAGGGCTGAAATGAGAGAAAGAAATGAGGGACCGCGCAGAGGCCGGAAAGAAGTAGAACTGAAGGGCCTGTACACTTGGTGCCGGTTAATATGACAAACAAATCTGTAAAGATATTCATGAACGGGGTCAGGTCGTAATACCACCAGCAAACGCATACCTTTGTAGGTCTTTTAGTTTTCAAACTATTTACACAGAAGCTTTCCAGCTCAGACTGGGGAGAAAAGTTTCTTAACCTAAGTGGCCCCTTGTTTTAACATTGGTGAGGACAGGATGGGAGAGGAGAGGTGGTGTGTACTGAGCTTTGTTTGTCTTTCGGCCTTTTCTTTCTTTTTTTTTTTTCATTTTATTTCAGAGCGGACTGTTTATGGAAAGTAGCAAGAGCAGAAGGAATACAGGGCCTATACAAAGGTACAATGAATCGCTGCCATTTAACTACGACTTTCGTAAGAGGCAGAAGTGCACCGAACTTGTCGGGGTACACTCAACACTGGGGAATTGAAACGCGTACTCGTTTAACTCTTGTCTTATCCCAAGTTGACTAAGTTATTGCATTGAATCTTTTTTTCCCCATAATTTCGTCAAATTCATCTCACCTACAGTTCTCGATTCGCGTCTAAGAGCTTATATATTAAAAAACGCACAACAGGTAAAAAAACAGGACAGTTCCGGTCAGAAAGTTTGTTGGTACAAAAAGACCTGCATACATTGCTTTACCGTAGAAGGCGGTTTGGTTGAGAAGCGCAAACAAGCGACGAAGCCGCGAAAATGAGCGGCGAAGCCGCGACAGGGATAGGGCGGAGGCGCTCCCTCCGCTCCATTCCCCTCGTGGTGTGTGCGCTTTCGCCAACAAAACCGGCAGCTACAGATGCAGGCTAAGCGCAGTGCTTTCTTCTTGTTTTGGTTTGCTGCTGAACAATTACTGAGCCCACCCATTTCTTGCTTTTTTACGTATTTTTTTATTTCTTTCTTTATTTTATTTTTTATTATATTTAAACAGGCATGGGAGTAAATTTATTGCTTATCAACCCAGAAAAAGCGATAAAACTTGCTGTTAATGACCAAGTAAGACAGATGTACGGTGGTCAAAGGTAATACTGCATCACAAGTAACACTGATTACATGTAATTACTCCAAAACGTATACTTCTCGTAATAATGGTGCATGATGTAGCGGGAGACCATCTCAAAACAAGAAAGTGTGCTTTCGATTTTGAATTTTTTTTTGTCAATATTAGATAACACAGCCAAGGAATTGATGAGACGAAAAAAACGTACGCTGTCAGGTCGTAAATACCACGGACTATATATCGCTAAATCAAGTCCCTGAAAGAAACCCACCCCCGAAAATCGCCTGATAATGGCCCGATAAATATTAGTAATAGGGATGGATCATCCGTCATTGAAGAACTTGGGCAAAGAGTGAAAGTTGGTCTGATGATTCATCTTGAATGTAATGTGTACAAATACCGTCAAACAGACGCATCGTTCGTCCTGACGATCATCCGTCCAGGCGAACTGTCTCAAAGTTCTTCTTGATAGACGAACTACGGTGGATAATTCGCTTGGGCAGATGATCCATCTATTTGTCAAATCTAGCACAGAAAAGCTGACAGGGTGCTTTCGACTGAGAAATCTGGATTTAGATCTTAAACTACGGATCTTCGGATTTCCGATCGAACACAAAATCCGAACACGGATTTCGCGACGGATGTTGCTAATTGAAACCATGTCGCCTGGTAAGGATTTCAAACAACACAAGCCGTCGCGAAATCCGTTTTCGGATTTCACGTTTGATTGGAAATCCGAAGATTCGGATTTTAAGATCTAAATCCAGATTGCCCAATCAAAAGCGCTCTTAGAATTTAAGGTCGCCAGGAGACCAGGGCCTGACCTCATGCCCACGTACAAAAAAAAACAAAATACTAGTTTCTTCTTCTTCTTCTTCTTCTTCCTCTTCTCACAGATGTACATTGCCTTTGTCAAAAGAAATGATAGCTGGTGGTGCCGCCGGGTTTTGTCAGGTTTGTGCGTTCATTTGATTGGTTCAGTTAACATTCCACTAGTGTACAGATTTGCAGTCTGGAGAATCACCTGTCCTCAGCTGAGTCAACGCGGAAAAATTTCACCATCGGTAGATAAAGTGACCTTTGCAACAATGTTTACCGAGCACTGCTCTAAGAGCTGAAGCATAACGTCAACGGTTTGATGATCTTGTTACCGTCAATGCGTTTTAACACGGCGGCCATCTTGCATTCTGTCGTTCTGCGAAAGATAGTATGAGATGCCCAGGGGGCAAATTCATAGTTGTTGTGGATATAAATTTAGTTTTCTTTTAAAAATTTTCAAGCCACTCTAATTTTTACATCCTTTGTTTCACACCATAATTAATCTGAGGCAAAGGAAATACGAAAATTGAACTTGTGTGAAAATTACTGAACCAAAACCAAATTTATACCCACGTTGTGTGCGAATTTATATGCCCCCCCCCCCCCC
>BLFK01000004.1:1389834-1400426 GCA_014634185.1 Astreopora myriophthalma
CCCCCCCCCCCCCCGGGCATCCCATAAAATTTTTTCCAGAACAATAGAATTCAAGATGGCCGCCGTATGGGTAAAAAGGTCTATTGAAGTAACAAGTGTCTAACTCCTGCTTATAGCTCTTTGCTCTACGCAGGTAATAATTACAACGCCAATGGAAATGTTGAAAATACAGCTTCAAGTTGCAGGCACACAAAAGTCGGGTGAGTTGTACTGAATTTTGTTGTCGGTTGTCTACTCTGCTCCGAGAGGCTTTTTTCAACCTGGTTCTCTGGTTTTTCCCTCCCCTTCCATCCCCTCCCCTCCCCTCTCTTATGATGATGATGAAGATGGTGATTTACCGTGATTGTTGTTGTTGTTGTCAGTTGTTATTGACGTTACCCCTGAACCCCTCGTCCTGGGAACGAGGTTGTCCGAAATAGTCCCAGAAGAATGCACCATAGAATATTCTACTCCCCGTTCGGCGTCGAACAGCCACTTTTTGTTTGTTTGTTTGTTTGTTTTTGGTCTTGTTTCTGTTTTTGTTTTAGAAAATCACCGGTTCATATCTTTCCTGCAGCCAATCCTCTTGTAGCGGCAAATACAACGACGGCCGTGGCGGCTGCCAGTGCAAATCTGAGAACATTTGGCACCAAATCAGGCGCCATGCCAAAATCTGCAGCGGAAATAGCACAAGATTTAATCAGAAGCAAGGGAATCCGTGGTTTGTATACAGGACTTGGAGCTACATTAGCAAGGTACACGGAAAACTTCCAATTCGATGTGTATTTCTTTCATATTCGTAAAAACTTAGGCGTATATAGAACTTCAGAAGTACCACTACTGGGTATTTTTTTATTTAGGCAGGATAGTTGGGCTGCGCATGCGCCGATCCTCTGGCGTACAAGCACATTCCACGTGGGAGTATATTATTTTCGAATCACGATTACTTCGAGTCAGTGACAGATCTATTGTTGAGGAGAACAAAGAACCGAAGAGTAACTCGTAATTAGGGTCTCTCAGTTGGGAGGACAACAAGTAGTTAATGAATAATCTTACTATATGACCATATAGAATGACTGAATGCCTATTCATTCGAATCCCTCTCTGTCTTAATGCTCGCAGGGACGTGCCCTTCTCCTGTGTTTATTTTCCTCTGTTTGCCTACCTACGGCTTGAGGTGAGGACTGATAAAATGACTCATTCGTACACTCTGCCTTGAGTTCATAATAACTAAAGGAATATGTTTACGTAGCATGTTTTGAATACTCTGTCTCAGACTTATCAGGATCCCAAAGGCGGACCGCTTTGTGAGCCAGCTCGCACAACATCAATGAAAAATGCGTAGGACCGGAGCTTGCATCCGAAAGCCCGGGGGGGAAGGTCCCTTGTAAAAATGACGTGAGTGTTTGTCGTTTCTTTTCAGGTGGAAAATTTGTGGATTGGTATCGCTTAGGGTGCCAAAAACCTAAAATAGCCGCTGGCAGAGTTGTCGTAGTACCTTTTAGGTTATCGATCTAAAAACGACGGCAACCGTAGCCTTATTTCTTACTCAAATAACTTTTACTTCTAAGTCGCTTTTATCACTATTAAAATTGCCACTGCCGGACAATCTGCCGTTTTAGAACTGGAACCCTCTGTCGCAATGATTTTTTGACACCAGCTAACATGTGTTTATTTACATCGCACTCGCAAGAAATACAGCCGCTATTTTTCTCTCTCGCACCTCCCCGCCTCGTGCTCGCAAGACTCGTTTCCAAACCGGTCTCTATGACGTCAGGTTTCGCGTCACGCAATTGTCACGTTTTCGTTCCGACACCTCCAGGAGCTAAAATTACTCTGAACCACGCCCGCAAAACGAAGTTCGGGTACCTTTGGGGTTATTTTCAAAAATTTCCCACCAGCAGTCCCGTCATTTTTATAGGGAAGTCCCCCGGGGGGGGGGAGGGGGGCGCAAAAAAACCATCATAATTACTAATGTCAGTGCTAATGCTGAATTGATCTGATTCTAATGCTAGCGTCAACGCTAATAAATAAATTATGCTGTTATTGCATGGAGTCAGGCCTTAAGCCGTTCGGTTTTACAAACTTAATTTAACACCCGCGGTGGCTGTAGGTTAAGCCAAGAGAGGATAATGGGACAGAGAGGGAACACTCAGTCTAGACTTTGGGATGTGTGAATTTCAGCAAAGGTATTTTTAGTGACGGACATCTGTTTCCCGAGACGTCCTCGAAAACTGATTTATGGCTCTCGTGCCTTTAATGTGGAATGTTTTGGATCATATGCAACATTTTTGCTGCAATAGGCATAAATCTGCTCCGTTTAATGATTTTACAGTTTTAAATAGGGTATAATTAAGGTTTGCGGACTTAGACCGACTTCCAGTGCCATAAATAACTTTAGTGAAATTCACATATCCCAGCAAACGCCATAAGACTCCCTCTCTGTCTCATTATCGTCTCTTGGTTCAGCTCTACATGACTTTGTGTTTGAAATGCGGTCCTCGATGTCATTTTGGCCGCTTGTATTGCAGTTTCAGCCTGGTAGCATCAACCAGGGTGGCCCAAGTCCTTTACACAGTTTGTTAGCTGGCTGCGTGGCGGGTGAGTAATCTCTACAATGATAAGCTTTCTCAAGGTAGGACTCTCAAAGAGCCAGTTTACAGTTGTGTGCTTTGGTAACTGCCCTTTGAATTAAAGTGAGGCTGGACTAGTGACCTTGTTTTTATTCAAACCCCATTTCTTTCCTCGTGTAAATGCAAGCTGCACGTATTTAGCATAAGAACAACAAGATTTACATGATGAAAACAGTGAGGTCTTCACAAATATGGGTGCGGGTCACTGAGTACAAAATCAGGCTTCCTAACAACTTATATTTCTTCATTCAGGGATGATAGGAAGTGCTGCAGTGACCCCAATGGATGTAGTGAAGACAAGACTTCAGGTGATACGGAGTGGCCAGGCTGAAGCAGCTTACAGTGGCTTTGTGGATTGTGTGCAAAAAACATACACAAACGAAGGCATAAAGGCATTCTATAAAGGAACAGTGCCTAGGATGATCGTCATCGCTCCTTTGTTTGGAATAGCTCAGATGGTGTACTTTTTGGGCGTGGCAGAACGAATAATGGGGCTGGAAATGTGATGCAGCCACATGGCTGCACGGACAGCCGCGTTTTGCCTTGATCTGTCAGGCGGTGGGCTGAAAAAGGGGAAGAGGAGAGAACTAACCCAAATGACTAGCTAACAGGGACGCAGTTTCTCCTATGCGACGAACAATGTTTATGCAACAGGAAAATCAACAACAAAACTATCAATTTTCAGGTTCTGGAAAGGACTTCGGATGGATTTTGTGAAGAATATACTATGCGCTGTCGAGAGTTACTACCCGGTTTTTAAACATGTAACTGTAATAGGCAATAGAGAGAGTTTTATTTAATTGTAAATATCAATGAACATTCTAAGGACTCTCACTAATTCTTCCAAATAAGCCACGGAGATGCAAAAAGACACATGCTATGTCCAAGGCGGCATCGAGAATTTTCATGCCTAAGATTATTTGACTGAATAAAAAGTTCATTAAGACCATCAACTGTTTGTACTGTGATCTGTGCTGGAGAATTGTGGCATTTTCTCCTAATGTGACCATAGGCACAAAAAGCCCACACTTATTGCGAGTTGTATTCAGTTTATTAACGTTTTAAATACTTCATTTCAGATAGAGGTATTACTGCATAAAATATAATTGCTTGCCAAAAACAATGAGAAAAGTAACATTTGCCTCAATTTACTAACATCATGAGAACATTTCAAATTAAAGACCTCTTGAAAGAGATGAGATGCTAAGTGTTGACCACAGTAAATAGTGAGAATATTTTTCTTGAAAGTGATGCAGGCTTAGTTGAAAAAAATCCGAGTTCCTTTAACATGGGTCAAACCTATGGCTGCCCAATTATTACATGTAGTTTCAATGCTCTACAACAGAGCTACAGGAGACTCGTGGAACTAGGTTCAGGTAGGACAATCACTCTGCATAATGTACACTTGACCATATCATGCAACAACATTCAAATTCTACCAGTATTGATTGTTTCAGCATCTTAGATCATGCTTCTGTGCTTACAACTTCAAAGACGCTATTCATATTCAATGGGAGCAAACTACATTAAATCACCAACTTTATCAGGTTCATTTAAAACTTTCTTTGTAATTGTATACATCATCCTGTTTCCTTTTGTTATTTCTAATTAGCATTCTGTGTTAATTATTAGTTCAACTTTGTACTTTGTGTAAATTACAACTGAAGATGACAGAAGAACTGTTGAAACATCTTTTTCAAAATCAAAAAAGGTAGTGCATTTTCTTAAAATCCTACAAACCCAGTTGAAGAGCCTTGCTGTTCTTTCTAAGCTATTTTTAGATAAAAGGGTAGAACCAGTGGTGATTCAGATGTACTAGCCTGTGAGCAAGCTCCTTACTTTGTCCAGGCTGCAAAGAGCTTGTTCACAGGCTATTCAGATTTACAGCAAACATCCTTAGAATGGGACCACTTTTAGTAGACCTAACTGGCTAATGCAATGTTGTACCCAATTCAAATCCTTTGCACATAAAATGTTTTGTTCTAAGTATTTTCATGTCAATTAAATGTGACAATGAATGCTACATTACAATGCAAATACAATAAACAAAGAATCTTAACCCCAGGAGATCTGAATTGCATTAGCCGATTAGGTCTATTGGTTCACATTCTTACATGTGCACACACCATCCAAGAAAAGCCATATCGGGCTTCTGATGGGATAATATACAACCATGCACGAAAGAATGTAAATTAATTAAACATGGTTGTGCCTTTGGGATCCTTGCTGAAAGCATTTACCATGCAGTTTGAACAAAACATGTTTGCCCTGCCAAATGGCATGAGCCAGAAAAATGATAACAATTAAAAGGCATGATTTGATGGATAAAAATGGCATTGAGGAATTCGAATACAACATTGAGACAGTCTGCTAGTCTAAAAACACCCTTCGTGTGTTAGCTCCAAACAATGTCTCTCTAATTTCTGGCATCATCTGAAAAAGTGAACAGGGAATAACATAAATGTATGAAGAGATTCAAAGACACACTACTGCAGTTGTACAAACCCTTTCTTTAGTACTCCTCTCTATGAACAATTATACTGAAAACATTTTCCAGCTGATATTAAAATTACATATTGTTTTTTTAGCACCAGAGATGTCATGAACTCCTTGTGGCAAAGCAAATGGAGAATTGATCGAGTTTGCAATTCAATGGAAACTCATCCACTCTCTCTTACTCAAGAATTTGATTACAAACCTGTTGACTCATCTTTTCCAGTCTGCTCTCTAACGTATTCACCACTTTAATTCGGCCCTGCTTGGCAAGTAACTCGATACCACCAGCACTAAAACAGAAAATACAGCCGTTGTTTGACAAAAAGAACAAAAACACTAAGCTCCAAACACGTACAGGGTAAAATGCACAGTCATTCTAAGTAGTCAAGCTATACACCTAAAACCCTATATGTTCAATAAAATTTACTCC
The DNA here is from genome assembly GCA_014634185.1 of Astreopora myriophthalma. NCBI lineage: Eukaryota > Metazoa > Cnidaria > Anthozoa > Scleractinia > Acroporidae > Astreopora > Astreopora myriophthalma. The sequence continues at coordinate 1,395,373 of BLFK01000004.1, forward strand.
ACCTAATAACAGTACTGAAAATAATTTATGGCTTTTCATTTTTAGCCTTCTTACTTGGGAAAGCACAAAACTTAACGTTCAGTATTTTTTTGCATTGCAATTATTTTTCCTACATATATGCTTGTGTAGATTTTACTTTTTATTCCTTTACTATCATTTTTTCCCCTCTTGATTTGATTTTTCAAAAATCGGAGAAAACTTGTTTCTGTCTGAATATACATGTAGCTTTGCATTAGTTACCCACCAGCCAGGTGAAACTTACAAAAAGAATTCACATGAAATTTATGAAAATAATTCACAACTTTTTAGAGAGAAATGATGTACAAATTACTTTCAATACATGTGAAATCATAAGTTGGAGAATCAAATGCTATTGAAGCTGCAGACATTTTACCATTTATCACGTATACAATGTAGAACACCCTCCACTGGACATAAGTATTATATACTTAGATACCTACCTGTCTGCATTATTAAGCTCTATGGCATTTCCCTCTTTGAATTTCAAAGAAGTTTCAACTGTATGTACTTCATTCACGATTAAAAATGTTTAAATAAAGTTCTCACCAATCAGAAGCTAAGAAAGACTGCTCGTCAACTGTAAGTTCGGTTGCTTTCTTGGTGGATTTTTTGTACTCCGCTGCTGCAGCATCCATTGCTTTCTGCAACAGAATTGATGTGCTATTGTGTTATTATACCAGGAAATTTTGGCCTACTTTACAATATTTTGAACACACAAGTGGCCCAAACATCAATAATCAGAACCACTATGCCGTCCCACTTCTGCTGCTTAACAAAGCTTAGTGACATGCATTCTTTTTTAAGACTGCTAAACATTTATGACTCATCTCTTGCCTGTTCTCATACAGTAAAAACCCGCATATAAGAACCTAACATTTAAGAACCTGTTAGGCTAAAATTTCATTTTTAAGCACCCTTCGCATAAGAACCATTTTAGGCTAAAATCCTAAAACAGGTTCTTATTTAAAAAAAAAAAAAAAAAATATATATATATATATATATAGGTATATAGAATTAAGAAATTTTCTAAAAAACAAACAAAACAAAACAAATACAGTACTATAGGTTTGATTGTAACAGAATCAGATTAAAATAGTATGGTATTTTGCTTAACGAAGCCTCCAAGAATACTGTTTTTGGACATTAAACACCAGATCACTTAAAAATTCAGCTTTATTTCTTGAACAAAAATTAAGAACCTAATTAAGAACCTAGTTAGCCTAATTTTACACTGAATACCATTTATATAAGAACCTGTTTAGGCTAACTTGGAAAAACCTAGGTTCTTATACGCGGGTTTTTACTGTAACCTACTTGATAATTTCTTGTGTAATAAATGAGAGTCACGGAGCAAGCATGACACGAAGATGGTGGTACATCAGATATTGCTCTTTTTCGCACTTTTGGACGAGGATCAAGCCTTTGTCTTTGTGCTAGCATTATTTTATTATTAGAGTTTAATTCCCTAAACTGTTGTATTGGGAAATCCTTTTGGGCAAGTAACCTTTGAGAAAATTAATGCTTTTATTTACCAAACAGTGAAATTGAATTCAAGCTTTTCTATTCCTGGATGTTATTTCATCATTAAACATTAAAAAGTTACAATATTAATCTCTGAATTAATAACTTCAAATACATGTAACTATGCAAAAACAAGAAAACCTGGATCCCTGATGATACGAAAGCTCCCCCCCTGTTTTTTTTTAAAGATCTGCATTATGCACAATTTCAATTTAGCACAAATGCATCATTTGAAATGTCATACCAACACAATTGCAAGATCTTGCTGACGGCAGCGTATAGATACAGTGGGCTCAAGGAGTTGAAACAGGCCCTGTAAAGCATAAAGATGCTGAGTGAAATTGTATTACTAATAAGGAAATTTCTACTGAAGACTAGATATGATAAGTCCTAGAATTAGAGAGGAGCATTCAGATAAAATTTCCTGATTTTTCTCTGACCATGTCCACTCAAAATTTCATTCGAATTTTGTAACTTTAAGGGAGATCCACATATGTAACTGTTAATATTGAAATATAAAGACAACAGAGAGCACTGAGAATGTAATGCACAGAAATATTTAACTAAGTTAACATTCTAACCTGAGTAATGAGTCCCGTCAAAACTTGTTCATAACGAGCGTTGTCCTCTGTCACCTTACCAAGCCTTTGGACTGCGTCATCGAGTATAGCCTACAAAAAATAAACAGTAAGAACAGTTCACTTCTTATTAGTTTGCACTCATTTTAAAATTGGGCATTAAGTACATGTACCATTTAATTTGCTTTCTATTTCTACGATAATTTTCTTGTAGCCGACATTTGTATTTTAAATGAAGTACAGTATGCAGTGAACTTTAAACAATCAATCTGCAGATGTTGTGTTTGCGTCATTCCAGCTGGATCAATAATCTTGAGTGACCAAGTGGCACAGAATGATTATTGTCTGTTGCAATTATTACCTTGATATGATCATCCTGAGCCTTGAGAACTTTCAATCTAGACTGATTTAATTGGTTTGACCTCTGACTACAAACAAAACAGTTGTATGTTCTCGCATTAAAGCATGGTATAGTTACTTTGTGGGGAGGATCTGAGTTGCCTGATTCCCACTACACCCCACCCATACTGGTTCTCAGCCTCTGCGATTATCACTGTATGGCCCATTATTTGTAGAACTGGGTAGCTGCTTAAAGTCTTGGTCAGACTAATAGCAAAGGAGTTGCCTAAAAATAACATTCCAAATATACGAATGAAACTGCAAACAAACGCATCCTCCACAATTTTAATTTTCAGCTTTTAAACGTTATAAACATACATTTTCTTCTGTAGTTCCACCTGCTTTTCCTTCTTTTCGAAAAAGTTCATTATTTTGAGCCTTTCCTGTTGTACAAGGCGACCTTTTTCAATGTTGAACTCTTCGTCTGCCTAAAAGGAGGGCAAACAGTCACACAACATTGTATAAAAATAAAAATGTTGGGAATTGCCTCCAATAAAAGTTAAACTGTCCAACACATTCATAGTAATCAAAATGATTTAAGCTTCCCGACAGATTTTCCTCGCACATACAAACTCTCCCTCTCGTGTTCTCCTCTCCCTATCTCATTCAAGCATTTTTGTTTCACCTTTTGTTCCAAAGTTTGAGGTTCTCACACGCTGTGTATCCCTCAACTCTCCTCTCAACACATCTGACTAATCAAACAAACTTAATTCCGGTTTAGAAAAAAAAAACATGTCAATTAACACCACTCCATTTCCAACAACGGGTTTCCTGGGAGTGCTTACAAGAAGATGGAGTTCTCCAACCCACTTGTAGACTGATATAAGCAATATTCGTCTCAATCCATTAATTTTGAACCATATTTCCTGTACCGTACCAGTATTGCACCAGTACTGCTCTATAGGGGAAGGCTTGTTAAGCCCTGAAGAGAGGAATTTGGAAGAGAAAACATTTCAAAAAACCAAAACAATCCTGCATTTCACAGTTTCCCAGCCATCCCTGATTTTGGAGATAATTATGTCAGGGAAAGTATGTGACATCCATCCCACATCAGACTCAATGGCAGGAGGGTGCACTACATTTTCTGCAATAATTATAAAGAAAAACTATTCAACCAATGGATTGATTATGTTAGTCACAATCTATGCTGAAAACTGGAAGACAAGTCAGGTGACAGGAAAGTGACATCACTGACCTCTTGTTCTTGCGGACAAGTTCCATAAGAAACGAAAGTTTAAGGCCTTATTCATCAGTTACCTTGGTATCGATCTCATCAACTTTTTCCTTAGCCTCCTGTTCGATAAATGCCATCATATGTTCAATCTACAACAGAGAAAAGGAGCACGAATCGAAAAACAAGCCTGAGGATAAATAATCACACACTTGTAGCGATTTTCCTATCAGCTTAAGGAACAAAATTGCGAGCAAATGGATTGTTCCTTACTTGTTTTCGAACTTCTGCGTCGTTCAGAGCCATGTTGCTTGCTCTTTGTTTTACGTAGAATCGAGAAATCGCGAGAAAGTCTTCAATTCCGTAAAATCACCAGCGGCCGAAGCTACTGGCGTTCAAGTGCATGCTGGGAACTCCGACAAACGCGGGAGGACTGGGAAGGAATATATAGGTTCATTCCCAGACCCTTCATTATGAGCAGTGATCTGGGTACGAGCCGAATGCCGTCGAATGAGTGAAAAATTGTGAAAAACAACGGATAACACAGCCAAAAATAAAATAAAATAAAATAAAATACAATAAAATAAAGTCAATGCGGTCGTTTGTTTTTGTTTTGAAATGCTGTATTGTCCAAACGCGTGATCTTATTGGCTGTACGCACTCAAGCGGTTCATGGTTTCCTCTACGACTCGTGCTCGAGGGAAAGTATATTCACGATCCCTCTGATTCCTTTCTCGCTACGGAGGAGAATTTCTCAGGAGCATCTAGGAGAAATCAGTTAGAAGATGAATTTACCGAAGGATCGACAATGATTAAATTTGATGAAAAATAGGAACATATAAAGTTAACGCTGCCACCGGAAAAGTACCTAGTCAACGTTCAATTCGATGTAAGCATGAAAAACATTTTGTCTGAATAAACTTACCAACATCGCGCGATGTAGAGGGGCGAAAAACCGGGCTAGCTGCCTCCGATCAAAAAAAGTATGAAAGTAGATCGATAGGGAAATGCTTGCAACGCGTGACAAAACTCGGGAGCTAAAATCTACAAAACATAACCTCACGATCGCTGTGCGAGCTACAACTGTCTCCCCTAAAGGAAGTGTTCCTGTCTTGATTTGACGATAGATGCAACAAAACTTCTGCAAATACACTGTCCGTGCTTTTATTGAATCCCATAGCCGCTTTTCTTTTCCTCCATAGCTGGAAAACCGATTCCCTGACCCGCAAGAGCTTCGCCGAGCCTGGAAGACTTGGCCTTCCAGCCGGCTTACCAGTTCGTAGTCGAGGCATTCACTACTGTGCCTGACAACAAAGGCGATAAACACAAACCAAAAGACTCCACACTGGAAAACTATTAATCAA
>BLFK01000004.1:1411762-1428394 GCA_014634185.1 Astreopora myriophthalma
AACGCTTGTGAATCTGCCTCACTTGCAGTGCCGGGAAATGGCCTTTCACCTGCCTCTGCGTTTATGGCCAAAATTTTGGCTATAGTTACGTGTTCTGCAACGATAGCACTCCGGCAATGCGGGGGAGAATTACCAAAAGTAATACTAGTGTGCCGTTCCGACTCAGCAACGCTCAAGTTGAACCGAAAATTTACCTAACATAACCGAATTAAGAAAGCCAGGAGGGCAAATATTTGCATGTTCTGACACCATTTTCCTTTAGTTTATTCTTCCTAAGATGTTTTGCTAAATTTATTTTTTTACGCCAGAAAAAGTAGAAGTTTCGGTAACAGCGACACTTCTCCTTTTTCTGTTCATCTTCCACCGATTGAAATCAGCGTTTTAATTTTTTAACCGTGAAAGGCCTTTGCGCCAGTCTAGTCAAAACCAGGGCGCAGAAAAGAATGGGATTCTTTTCTGCGCCCTGGTCAAAACCAATATAGGAACCTGGCGCGCAAGAGGGACTTTTCTTTTATACGGACGCCCTTGACGGTTTGCCACGGTAGATGTATATCTGAATCGGGTCATCCAGATTCATGAGCGCGGGTTGTGACAACCCGTGCCTAAACTTGTCACGCTAACCAGCTAGTAGATTCTGAATGCAGTTTTTGATAAAACAAAGCAAAACAAAACAAAACAAGACGCTCTGTAAGCGTTTATTCGGTATACCCCGTGGCACAGAATTTTCATTAATCACATTAGGGTAGCTATTACATGATTAGGATATTTACACCTTGGTTCGTTTCATGGACTTAATGCAAAAACTCTCCAAAAACATCACCAATACTTTTAACTGGGAGTCTCCTCTCACAGGATTTAACATCCCCTTAGAAATAACACAGGAGTTAGCCACAGGGCGCTTTTGGTTTGAATGAGGTGTGTGCGTGTGTGTTATTATCAGGATCATCACCGGAGCGTAATTATGTGAATTTGAGTTCGGGTCCAGGCACAAATATCAGTAATCTGGATGACCTCGGTACATTTTCAATTAAATATGTTCGAGAAAGTTTCCTAAGAGTGTCAGCTGATTCTCTACCCATGTCTGTAAAACTGCTCGGTTCTCAGTGATGTCAGAGTCAATGAATTGGTCTACGCAAACGTGTCTTCTAGTACACAACGGCAAAAAGTAAAACTACCTGCATCCTTCATTGAAACCAGGTTTTCATTTAACAGCCGCCACCGTTACCAGTTACAGATAGTTGTGCAGATTTTTCAAATACATCACAATCATCTCCCTCTGTTAATAACACAAAATTTTTCAGAACTAGAACCGTGTACGAGAGAGTCATAAACAACATGATCGATGTTCGATATCATACAACTTAGAAATGTGGTCATTGTGGCAATACGCACCAAGGATAGAACATAAAAGTCAACGAAACGGTAGCACAATGTAAAGCAAAAGTATAACACATAATAGACCTGAGGTTATCTCATTTTGTCATTTCTTCTCGCCTGTGGCCGTTTCTTCGCTGCGAGAATTCAACCACGTGTAGTTGAAGCGCTGACCTTCCATTGTTTTCGAAGCATTGCAATATGGCAGATATGGCGTCTGTTGAGGAAAGATTTCCGTACAGTTCCCTACATTAATTATACATGCATATTCCCACTAACACTCCTCCAAAAAGAACGAGCGTGAATTGAGTTTTACTAGGAATATGCATGCATAATGAAGTAGGGACCTGTACGGAAATCTTGCCGAATTAATCTTTGCCTCTTCATCTCGGTAAAATTTCAGTGGCATCTGAGTCCATTTGAGTTCCTGTGCACGTTTGAGTTCTCTTGCATTTCTCTCGGAGTTCGCGGACCACTGAGATAGGTCTATGGCGAAGGGCATCCGCGTTTGTATGCATTTTGACCGTCCAAAGATAAAAGGGATTCGCCATATAAAACAGCATCCTCAGTAATCCAAAGCAGTTCAAGCTATCTCGCAATCGTCAAATGAAACCAGAACAGAAATGGTGCAATCGTGAATGACCCAGAATGACCTCGCATTCTTGTCCCTCTTGATGATGTAATGCTTTGCCTTAGCCAATGAAATCAGAGCCACGTGGTTTCTATTGTGCATTATTTTGCTGCACAGAAAAAACCAAAGGTACTTTCTGATTCGGCAACCGTACAGATATCCCGAATAAAAAACACTTGATCGAAATGTTCAAAGGGTACCGTTCATTGTGTTATCTGTACGATCACCGTTTTCGCCTACCATTATATTTCTCTTGGTTACTCGGAAAGTAAGAGCAGGTTTTCAAACATTTTTATATGCTTTTCTTGCATATGTAATGCAATTTTATCAACACTGAGGGTTGCTTGTGTTTCTATTATACAAATGTATATTTTGCCCCCCAAACGCGATGGAAACCAGCGGTAGACAATTCATTTAAACTTTGCCTGTTGCCGAGAAACATGATTGTTTTCTGATAAAATTTGCTCCATTTCTCGTTCGTGAAAATAAACACACTATGAATCTCCTACAATTTATTGAATTTCTGTGAAAGTAAACAATATTTGAACAAACCGTGCCAGGTTATTCAAATGAACATGGCTGTTCTTGCACGCTCATATGTTTTTAGGTTATCCAAAAGAAAACTCCGGTCATCGCTGCCTTTTCATTAAATTTCAGAAAATAGCGGTAGGATCAGAGACTTTAACATTCTCTAGGTACCTCTCACCAATCCATGGAAGTGAGTGAACAACACCTTAATTTACCGGCGGTGCTATTTGGCACTGAGCTGCCAGCAGTCCCCAGATCGGGCCCGCTTTTTTCTTAATTCAAATTTGGGACCCATAGGGTACACTGTTTTTAATTAGATTCTCCACTGAGTTTTTCTCAAGCATACATATATTGATTGAAAATTGCCTTCGGGTAACAAACTCTTCCAATACGCGTTGTACTCATAACAATATTCGTTCGTTGTTCACCCGAGCTGACAAGAAAATCGCTTGGCATTTGGGAACACTACTGAGAATTTTAAGTTATAGAAAAGAGGGCTTATTTGATAACTGTGATTAAAATACTGTACAAACAAAGCCGGCGACACGTTGTACATCTGTTGTGTTTCTGAGAATAACAACTGCATGACTCAACATAATGATTTCATGTGCATGAGTCGCACAAACTATCTGTTAAGGTAAGCAATGCAATTACAAATATTTCTTTAACTTATTTTTTCTGTGATAAGAACATCTCTAATAGAGGGAAGTTCAAAGAATTAACAAAAGAAACTGTGAATTGGTGTCTGCCAACTTACCTCTCAGACAGGGAAGAATTTTTTGGCTGTCTTCGCCATCTGCAAATACTCAGGTTTTTCATGAGCTACAAAGTACTTGAATTTGCAGCGCTTTTGATGAAAATTGGCATTGATTTCGAACATTTCTGGTTTGCTATCGTTTCGCTTCAGTGATAAATTAGAACCGCAAACATTTTCCATTCGTTTTTCCGCTCTCAATACCAATTATCTTAATGTCTCCCCTATTAACCTCCATGAGTGGTAGGCAGGCCAGAGGACGCTCACTGTGTTACTCCGCTGTTTTAGTGACCGCAGTCACAACATAATAACTTCTCAATGAAGTGTGCAATGGCTTCTCCTCTAAGGATATACTTTGTACTGTTCCTGGTTTTGCAGCGGATTACAAGATCGGGAAGTTTTTTCCCTGGTATGTATTTGGCATCGACAGTTTATACAATAGTACTTAGGCCCGCAGTTCAAAATAATGATATGATACATTTTACACGCGTAGAAAAAGGAATTATTGGCTCGATTTATATTCAATTCAACAAGAGGCTGAGGAGGCAGATCATCCGTCTTGGACAAACTTCGGCAAAGAGCGTATGTCAGGGTTCGTCTGATAATCAGTAATCAGGGCCGTAGCCAGAAAAAAATTGTGACTGAGGCAATGTCCATTGTTAAATTCTCTTCCTAGGTATTCTCTTTCTAGGTATTTCTAGGTATTCTCCCTTTCTTAAAAAAAAAATGACTGAGGCAAGTGCCTCGGTTTGCCTCATACTGGCTACGGCCATGGTAATGTGTGTATGGATACGGTCAAACCGTACCGGCTGATGGATCATCCGTTCAGACTATTTTCCACTGCAGTTTGTCTTTCAGGACGAATTTTCGAGATAGTACGTTCGTCTGGACGGATGATCCGTCTGTTAGCATTCTCCTTTTTCCCCAAACAAAGTTCTCTCCAGGTCAAAATAACGGAAAAGGAGACTGCTAGCAGGGAATAGGAGTTTCTGAGAGGGAAAGTGCCCCAACCACTAACTCTTGAACTTTCTAGCGGTCTATGAACAGTTTGCTCGATTTTTGTTACCGGAGATCTTGCATTACTATCAGCTCTGGATAACATTGTATCATGATGTAGAAACACCGAAAAGTGGCAAAAGACAATGGAGTGAAGAGAGTCGAGAGAGAAGAAGGCTCAAGTTGGCAAGACTAGTTAATATCTCCAATGCTATTCGGCTTGTTGGAAATGATCTACAGCTTTGACCTTATGTGGTCTTATCTATATATGTTTTTTTTTAACAATTTGAATATCACATACTAGCGTTCTGGCCTATAGTCAAAATTACGATGTAAGTGGGTCTAAAGCGGTTGTTTATAATTATGTAATTCTTCAGTAGGAGACCGTGTTTTGGCAAGAGCGTTAGACAGCGTCTACCTTCCTGGTGTGGTGGCCGAAGAAGAAGGAAGTTCCCTCCTCGTCACCCTGGACAATGGACATCAAATCGAGCACAGCTACGAGGATATAACAGCGGTGTTGGATGACATGATGCCCGCCTGGGTGACGTTAGGTGATCACGTGATTGCACCTCGACCAACGAGAAATAGGAGTAAAGAATACCTGATTGGTTTTGTGACACGTGACTTTTGTCAAGGGAATGATGAGCTGTACGAGATCACATTCGACAACAGTCAGCGTGGAAAGTGTACTTTGAAAGATTTACGAAAACTTCCGTTTTTCTCGTCAACTCATCAAGGTAATATATGAAATGTCCTTTTCTTTCCCAGTTCTTTGTACGTCTATTTGTGTGGTCCATCCGTACATCCGTCCTTCCCTTAGTCATGTATTATATTCACCCAACGATGCTGTCTGCTTGTTCATCAGTCAGTCAGTCGTCCACCCAATCAGTTAGTCAGTCGGTCAGTCGGGAATTATGCGATGTATCATTATCATTGTTCTTTGGTGTAGATTACGTGATTTTGTCTTTGTCTTGATTATAAGCAAAGTGATTTGAGAAAGTGTTAAGTGACAGAAAACGCGTGGGAATCGAATAGTCTTGAACTTTGGAACCTTTTAATTGAAACCCAAGACCGGATGATTGGTAGTAATAGGAGTGATAATAGAAGAGAAAAACCTTTGTTGAAAAAAAAAACCGGAGCTTGAGGGAGAGATCTTCGCGGTGAATAATAAAGAAGGAAAAATCAGGATTTCGTGTGAGTGTGTTGGGCTTTAAATCTTGGAGGCAATTCCCAACAAGTCAGACATCTAGCCAACGAACCAGACACTCGGTGTCATCGATTCCGTTATAATGGCTATCTTGCATTGAGCATTTACCTTAATACGTACTCCCCAAGTGACGCAACTGCGTGAGTTAAACTTTAATAAAATGATTCAATATTTGACCAGATCGTTTGTCATTTCAGTTGGTGCTCGTGTATTTGCTCGTTCGACGGACGGTCTGTATTACCGTGGATCCGTGACAGGAGCAGTTTACCATGGTCAAACCCTTTATATAAAAGTCCAATTGGATCATTCAGGTTCCGTTTCCCATCAAGCGAGTGACGAAAGAGCCATAGTGTTGGATGTAATACCTCTGTACACACTCGTCCACGCTACGCAGCGCGTGATTGGTTATTTTCCTGGCTACTCGGGTTATGTAACCGGTGGGGTGGTAAGAAGGAACCCAGACTGTTGGAAAGATGCGTATCGTGTCAGGTTTGATATTGGGAAAGAGCGTGATCAGGATTTTAATGAGATCCGAATCCTGCCACCTTACGTACGACTGTTCTAAAGCACGGGAGAATATTACGGAATTTCTTGATTGGGCCGCGGTAAAGATGGTCAAGTTCATAGTTAATGATAATGATATAGCATTTATATAGCGCATTTTCTGTGAATGTATTCAAATGCGCTTTACAACACAGTTTTGACTCGGATGGATGGGTTAACGACGTTATGATTACTTTTCAAAAAATGTAACAAATTGAGTTATACCTTGGAAGGTGTTAAATTATGAAAACTGAGTTATCATCGGTAATAAACGGATATTTTAGATGCTTGAGTGTTGATGTAGTTTAGAAAGAAAACTTCTTGCACAGGGTCGATCAGATCTTCAGTTCTCGGAAAAGAATTCTTGTTTCGGCTGGTCAAGTGAATACCAAGCCCAAACGTAAGGTCTAAGTTTTTAGTCATGACATGTTGAAGTAGTTCGAATTTCCATACAAAAGTTTCGCATTTGGAATCGCCTTGAAGTAGAGTATAGCATGGAAAATCCTACATTTTGCGAGCCTGTGTGACCGAATTGTTTAGCTCGAAACCCACGCTCCATTTGTTGCACCAAGTCCGAGCCAGAGATCGAGACTATACGTGAAAAAGATCTGAGAAAACGGAAAACGAAAATCAGTAGAATCTGCTTGCCTACAGCAGTTGAGATATCATTAACCGTCAGTTGGTGTTCATCGAAGCCGAAGGGTTAGTTTTTGCTACTCAATAAGGAAAAATGACTTCCAAAATACTGGCCAGAGGACTTATATATTTAAATTGGAATTTCGCGAGAATTCGAGAATTGGTAGATCATTATTTTTAAGAGATTCGTCATTTTGGGGTAGCCTATTCTAAACCCTGCAATAAGCTGATCAGAGAAGACCCAGTTATACCAACCGATTCCACTACCAAAAAACTTCTTACGGAGTTAGGCCTTATACATTTGCAACGTTCACCTACCATGGATTGAACCACCTCACAGTTTACATGAACCATCACACGATGCCCCAAAGAGGCTGGGCGCCACATTAGCCAGCGTTAGCATGTGTTGCGGGACTTTTAGGGTTGGGCTTAGGGTTAGTTCACCCTGGTTAGGTTAGTTCAGGGTGGTTCACCTTGTGGTAGGTGCACCCGGTGATGGGTAACGTTCCAAACCCTTGTCGGTTAGGCCATTCCGAAGTTCAAATGTAAACTGGGGACGAGTTTGTCAATTTCAATCTACTTGAAATTGAGGCCTATAGATGGTTTTCACTCACGTGACCAGCGGCCATATTGATTTACTGAAACAAAAGAAAATATTTGGATAAAAATGGCTTTCAATTCCCCGAAGATTGTTTAGGTACACCAAAATGGCCGCCGTTTCTTTGTTTAGGTACACCAATATGGCCGCCGTGATGTCATGTAAAAAAGGATCTATAACGAGAAGGATCCTACCAAAATTAGTTCGTTTACCAAGTTCTCGGTTGTTTTGTAAATTAGAGCCATTTATATTTTGGCGACCTTTCAGCAGCTGGCAGTTCGCTTACTATGCAACGAAACCTGTCCAAACTTGATTACGTTACTAATTTTTATGAGATCTTTCTGGTGGCGGTTTTTAATTATTATTATTGGTATCATCGTCGTCATCATCATCATCAACATCATCATCATTGCCATTGTCCTTGTCGTTATCATTACAAATATTACGTAATTTGAACAGTATGTGAACCAGTGCCCGGTCCTTTTTTGATATTGTGCTAGTGTCCTTTTCTTTTTAAATCTACGTGACCAGAATCGCGTCCACTAGCTAGTGGTCCGATTATTATTGATGAGTCTAACCAGAGGTCGCCTGAATTCAACATCAGTGCCAAAACAGGTGTGATGAAATAAGCTGGACGAGCCGGGAAACATCCTTTTGGCATTGAAAAGTTTTTAATAACACCAGGATTATGATCAGCACTGTAAGTCTTTTCCTCAAACGCCCATCTATTGTCTATCCCAAAGAAACAAAACTGCAAATATCACTAAATCTCCAGTACCTAGAAACCAAAATTCCTGATTTTTCTTCGGCTTTCTGCTTGTCTTTCACTCAGTCTTGTGGTGTCTGCCTGCAGCGCATCGATTTCTCGCTGTAGCTTGCGACTTTCCTTAGCCAGGTTTTCGAGGTCCCGGGCGATTTCCAGTAAGCCACATCTTTGGAGGAACACCAACGTTGATCTGCTCACAAGAAGGCGGTTTGTTTTGCCTCGATAACTAAGGCGACCGTTATGGCGACTGGAGCAATAAACACAGCGATAGCGATGAAGGAGACTATGACGCCCGCATTGGTTGTTCTGTGAGTCACCATTAATAACAGAATTTTCATTTGCCAAGGTGACGGAATCAAAGATCGCTAACTGTCGAGGAGACAAACTATTGGCTTGGTTTTCTGCACGCTTGGCGTGTACGATGGAATGAGGTGGCTTTTGCATCCCGGCTGGCTTTCGGCTTTGACCAAACCGCCTAGAATGTCAAAACATTTGTCAAAATACAAGAACAAAGAACTTACAGGACAAATATAAGCCCGCGTCGCAACAGAGCGAATTTTTTACCGTCTAAATTTTTGAAGAAAAATATCCCGGTTCCAATTTTTATCGAGGTCGCATTTAGCGAAATTTTCATTTTCAGACACCAATTATTGACACAAACAGCAATCATCAACCAAGCTTTAACAAAGTTGACTCATTTGCCAAAATTTGGTCGCTCAGAGGCAGCACTTCGGCTTCTTAGCAAGAAGAATCGGGAAGTTTTTGAAACGTGAGGTTGCACTTATTTGACGGCCAATTTTCCAAATTAATTACTCGAATAAACAACATTGGCTCTATTGCGACCCGGGCCATACTCCATATAATACATATGTTAGAAAAATATATTTATGGCTTAGCTCCCACGAGTCTCCCGGGGTAGAGCATCGTCAAGGTCATACGTTCGACAGTACTCGGTTTGCTTTTGTTTGGGTGGTTTTTCGGGTATGCCTTCGTCACCAGAGATAAAATTGATGATTTTCAATAAGTTGTTTTTCCAAAAGTGACAGCGATTGTTCCATTTGAGCGCTTTTCAAGTGTCGTAAAACCGAAACCAAACTAATCACAGAGCCAATTGAGCCAATCACGTCCTGAAGGAAATACACTGCTCAACCAATCACAAATCGAAGTAATTGACGACTGGCTTCAGTGGCCAATGAGAACACAAAGCAAGTCAAACACGCAGCCGGCACCAATCGCGGGAAAACGAGAGTAACGAAGTCGCAATTGGCTTCAGTTTTGCATCCGATTGGTTGAAAAGTTCGCGCGAGCTTTTTTTCTTTTGATCCAATCATAGCTGGCACAAACTTCCCTGCTAGCAGAGGTCTCTCACGGCGAGGAAAGAGAGAGAGAGAGAGAGAGAGAGAGAGAGAGAGAAAGAGAGAGAGAGAGAGAGAGTTTGTCGTTATTAGACATTTATCTTTCTTGTTTGGCAGTAATTTTGTTGTTATGCTTTTTTTTTATTCTTATGTTTTCGTTTTTATTATTGAGCATCTCTGTTTATTATTGGTCATTAATTAATTTTATCCGCATTGCTCACAATTGATTTCATTATTAGGCTCCAGCTTTTATTATTAGGAACCAATTTTTAGTATTAAGCACTGAGTTTTAGCGCAAAGTCTGATGGATTGGTGTGCTTAGGGTCAGTGGAGACCGTGAGACTTCAAGCAACCACAGCAATGTTTTCCGGTGATCCACTTATTTCAGTATCCTTAAATCAGGATAAATGTATCTATTTAAAAGTATAATATTTAGGCATCATCAGTCAATATTGTTCTTCGCAAGAGACTCGTTAATCACCAAAAATTCGACACTTGGCCAAGGTCGCATTTTTGCTTTGGTTCAGTGCACCGGAAAACAACAACATCGCGCAGGAAATTCCTTTATTGACGCAACTGCCGGTCTTTCTCGGCTGCTACGGTGTTTTTCAAGCTCTTTCAAGTATTTCAATGTAGCTAATGTGTCTCCCAAGTGGTACGTACATTAGGTACGTACAAGCACAAGGGCAACTGCACATGCTTACACTAAATACCTAATTTAAAAGTGTAGTAAAATAAAAATAAAAAAAATTTCGAACCGGTAGCGGTACCTCTGGACAGTTAAGCCTGAGCGGTGTACCATGACGAGTCTCCCCGAGATTTCGGCCCGCGGATCGCTTACACATGCCACTTTCGGATACCTATCCCCGATAGGCAGTGAGGGAGAGAAATGTCGGCCCCTAGACCATATGTGACAGATCCCTTACGTACTCGCAGCTCAGGTCCATTCAACCTATACTATAATTTCGATCGATTATATATTTACCAGTGTAACGAGTTTGCCTTCCATATGGTACGTAGTTTTGGGGGGTAAGCCTTGGAGTTCACGGAGTCTACGCTTGCGCATTTGCTAAAAGTGATCAAATAGCTAAAGAAGAAACCCAATAACAAGTTATTCAAAGAGAACAATAGCTAATGATCCGGTGTCAATAGTAAGAAAGTGTTTTGTGCCTTCTGGGACTCCCTTGGACTTAGATTGTCTGAACAAATTACTTTTACTACACGTTATATTCGCATAAGCATCGTTTGAAAAGGTTGCCGGCAGTTCGGGTTTCATCGTAGGAGATAACAGCACCATGTGAAATCGCAGTGGGGATGTGGAAGTAGAACGTCCACGCTTCCCTTCGTTTCGTTTTCCTTTAGCTGAGTTTACTTCTGTTGTAAACCTCCGGCAGCAGGGAAAGACAAGCAGTTTCTTCATTCAAGGAAATTCTGGCGCAATTTTGTTGTTTTCGTGCAAGGTAAAAGTGGGAATTGGGCGATGTATTTAGTTTTTCACGTAATAACGAGCCTCTGGTGAAGAACAATACTGACCGATGATTCCTAAATATTTTACACGGGTATTTTATCTTGAGATCGACATATTTAAGGGGAAAAACTAGCGAAAGAAATCGCTATGGCATCATTTTCAAGCGGCAAATACAATTTGAACCTGACTAATATATACGGAGCGAGGTGATAGAATGTTGTACTTAACATGTGTGCATGTTAAGTATTTAAACAAATCCCTTTGCGCGAATAGCCCAACACTGAATACGTTAATCCTGTCACTTCACTCAGTATATATCTATAACTGCAAACTCCTGACAATGTACCAAACCGATAAACCCAAATTAAACAAACGAGGTTGAGAGAGCGGTAAGATCGAGCAGAAAGAGAGAGAGAGAGAGAGAGAGAGAGAGAGAGAGAGAGAGAGAGAGAGAGAGAGAGAGAGAGAGAGAGAGAGAGAGAGAGAGAGAGAGAGAGAGAGAGAGAGAGAGAGAGAGACGGAGAGAGAGACAGAGAGAGAGACAGAGAGAGACAGAGAGACAGAGAGACAGAGAGACAGAGACAGAGAGACAGAGACAGAGACAGAGAGAGACAGAGAGACAGAGTCTCTTCTTTCTCGCCGTAAGAGACCTCTAGCAAGTAAAGAGACCGCTAGCAAGTAAAGAGCAACTCCAGAACGAAAACGAAAGCAATCGATCGCCGCGTAATTACTTTGGACATTCAACTGAAAACTGCCTTAGTTATAAATTGTGAGACCAAAGGGAGCATACACAAGTGACGGAATTGAATAAAATATTACGCCTATAATTTATAGTTTGACAAAGGATACAACTCTTTAAAAAAGCCGTTTGGACACAATCTGTCACACCAAATATACAGCGTGAAATCTCCGTTAATTGGCTCACGCAGAAAGCTCTGCTTGAACGTGCTGTACTATCGCGTCATTATACACTCTACGGGTACACCTGCATCACTATAATAATTATTCTTCCACCGCAAAAAGATTAACAATAACCCTTCGTTGCTATACAGCCATGTTGGTTAATAAACACTGACAGGGGGCTGGGGCGAGCCAAATAATATTCCAAGGGAGAGCGCGACAAGTTGAAAATAGTGGAGGGGGAGAGGGAGGTTGCTTTCTGCGCGTACAAAATGGCGGTCTTTCAAGCCCGTTCGAATTCCTAGCGCATGAGTACCAAAAGATGCCTGCTCTGCGGTATTCCATTCAATTCCTCTTTATCAAGGCCCAGATGACAACAACAACGAAATACGGGCCCTTCGTTCCGGTGTCAACGTTAACTTTAACTTCATTGTCAAGACAAATAAACAATTTGGATTAACAATTAAATAATTTCGATCATAAACAATTCGTTGGATGTGATTCGCACTTTGGAGGAAAAGCAACTTTCGCGTAATCAGGTGAGCACTTGGGATTTTTCTACTCTTTATACTAGCCTTCCACGTGCCAAACTTAAAGATCAACCCCATGATCTACTCAAAAGGGTTTCTTTTTAACACCAGAGGGAAGAGTTTCATATATAGCAACCAATAATTTCCGCACTTTCTGGGCTAAGGATAGGAAGTATGCTAAGTACACTTACTTCACGTGTAGAGAACTGTGCCTCGCTATTGACTTTCTTATCGATAAAATCTACGTCCAATTTGAAAACTCTTTCTTTCTTTGAAAACTTTTCGGCAAGCTATTGGTATACCAATGGGCACTAACAGCGTACCTTTGTTAGCTGATTTGTTCCTTCACACCTTCGAGTATGATTTCATGCTCAGAACAATGAAGCAAGACATGACCAAAGCCGTCCAATTTAGCAACACCTTTCGTTATATCGACGATTTATTCAGCGTTAACAATGATAATTTTGGAAATTACATCAACGCAACCCGTCGGAACTGGAACTAAAGGACACAACCTTAACATCAAATGAAGTGTGTTATCTGGATAAGAGAATCAAGAATGGTGACAGCAACACACCTTTCCATCTCAGCGTCTACGACAAGAGGGATGACTTCTCATTGTGGATTGTTAATTTTCCTTATATGGACAGCAACATTCCCGCCAACCCGGCCTATGGTGTTTACATATCTCAACTGGTGAGATATGCCAGAATTTGCACATCGAAGTTGGATTTTACACATAGACTTCGCCGACTTTCAACACGTCTCCTCCACGCTCCAAATCTATGGCTTCAAATCTATGCAATGCAAGGCTTCAAATCTATGCTGCTTCGCAAATCATTAACTAAATTCTTCAAACGTCACGGTGCTATCATTGAGAAGGATGGTACTACACAACAGGAGATGAGATTAGCAATCCAGGATTAAAAGACACGCTGTATCCTTTGTTATTTTAAATCCTTTATATCATCCTGTCACCCCTATTTAATTTCTATATTCTACATGATGCAGGTGCCCGCGCGCAATTTTCCTCTAGTTGCACGCGTGCTTTGCTTATTTAGTTGACATGTATGCTTAGTTCGTTATTTAACGTATTTTGCGTTGTTTTCCCTACTAATATGTCTTGTCAGTAACTGTGCTTACACTGTGGGTGGCTCCTTCTGAAATGTTCTGCAATTGGTACAGGATTTAATGGAGCCGAAACCAATTGTGGAATTGCTCACATTTTAGGCATCCTACTGATGAACAGTTACGGATTTCAGATATTTTTAGAAGCAACATTTATTTACAGTCTGCCCCCTTTGAAATTTTATGCGGAGACCGACTTGTATTACACTCTTTCTATATTTTAAGAGAATGCCGAGCGAGGCCAAAATTTGCAAAATTTTAAGTGTTGACCGGCTGGGAAAGCTTCCCTTGAAGGAACAACAGCTTTCGAGAACACAGCACTTTATTTTCAGCTGACATGCAGCCATGTTCGTTTCTACACACACACTGCGGCCCATGCGGAATACCGCTGACCCCTATGATTCGACAACCGAATTATCTCCTATCAACATAATATTTTAAGAATAAACCCGAGGCTGCCTTTGTCATTCCGCTAACACCACTTGTACACATTTCTCATGTACAAACAACCCTTGTTGGTTCACAAAGAGTTTACTGCAGTGATTACACTTAATTGTTCTTGACATAGTTGAAACAAAATCGGCTATTTTCGTTTCCATCACGGTGTTTCCGTGAGAAACACTTTCTTTTTTTAAGCCAAAACGTCCAAGTGTCGTCTAAAGTGACATCTTGACCTCGCTGACTGCAATGAAATGAAATGGAGCACGTGCACAATGTATCGCGATACAAATCTAGACACAGAACACTTGTAATTTTTACCCCAATGCATTCTAAAACGGAAATGTCATTAGCTATAATTTAAGAATAGTACAGGAATATTTTCAGCCTAAAATCGGCAGAAAAATGAGAATGTTCAGCCTGGGCCGGTAAAACAACATTATAAAAAAAATGAAGAAAAAAAAAAAAAAAAATAGTGACTTTTAGGTTAGCATTGGATCTCATCTGCAACATCCCCTTTTCCATATTTCACTGGAAATTTCATAAAGGAAGTATTGCAACAACCGAAAATCAACCATTTTCAAATCAATGCTTATAGGCTCCTGTTAGGCTTAGGGCGAGCAATATTAGATCGTGTAAATGGCAGAAAGTGTCCTGAGGGACTGTGGCAGATGGGATATCAATCTAACTTTTACATGTTTTCACGTAAACCGCTGGTCACTGTATCTGAGTGTGGTCATTAATTGTTGCCTGGGCGGAGGAGCCCAAGCTAAGGTTCCGAGAACGCTATGACTATATATGGTTGGCCTCAAATTTGCAATAGGGGTCTAATGGACATGCGTAACTCTGAAAATTAGACCGGGCAAGACGGGGCATGCAGACAAAATTAGAGCGAACCTGGAGGTGAACGCGACGAAGGTGCAAATTGTGTTTCGTTGGTGTAAGGGTTTTAGACGTCGTAAATGTGGGCGGTAAGGAAAGTGATCAACAGATTCCGAAAGCATCTGACAATACGGCGAGGAATTCTACGAATTGAACCTGTGAACAGAGACACCCTAAACAGCTGAAAGAACACGAAATTCGCTGATTTAGCAAAAAACGTAAGACTTTGATTAAAGTGGAAGTTAAGATGATTAAAGATAAGGCGGCTTGTGTGGACTTAATAATTTCCTTCGCAGATTTTCTAGGCTTTCAGTGCAACGGTCGAGTGAAAATTACTGCCAATGGGTTTTTGATTGAATTAATTCATAGTTTGGGGGAGAGGAGTGAAACAAGGGATTTCCCTCTGTTCTTTCTTTTACACCTCGTGAATGAACTGCACGGTACTCGCCATTCCTGAAAGTGATTTCACTACACCTATCTAAAGACAACAACGCCCAAGCATACGCTGCCACAGCGTCTTGTTATCAAGGGTCTTGCACCGTCAATACGCCTTATTCCCGCGGGACGGGACAAATTGGCTGAAAGACTTTTTGTCGTGCCAGATGTTGTCATTCACTGCTCGGACCAGGTTTAAAATAACGCAGCGACTCAAACCTGATTCATTTAACTAAAATCCGTACAGCTTTTTTTAGCCAAATCCGTTGATGCACGAACCTATCATCAACCGCAGGATTCCTAACGGAAATTGAACATGATCCAGACATTAAGAACTGCACGGTAAGGAAACTGAAAAGAAATTTTACGTTACCTCAAGAGTCCAAATGCTCATGAACTGCAGGCCCTGTTCCTTAATACTGGTTAATTTTCAGCTTGTTCATACACTTCAACCCTTTCCGCACCCTGGAGAACAAAATTATACGAAGCATTCCGATTCTAGCACTCGTGTTTTTGCGCGTGATTGATTAAAATAGCACGTGACATGATGTCTTGTTTGAATAAAGTGTGACAGAATGGTATAGCGTGACACCATCAAAACGTGGACACAGGCGTATGCTCGTTGCAAAAATGTGACTCAAACAACGTTTTTACAGGCCGATCGGAACATTGTTGTAATATTTGACATCATTGTGACGTTATTTCCTTTCACTGCATTTTTCAATAGCAAACTCCACAACTCAATCCTGACGATGAATGTTACTGAAAAGTGAAACTCAGATCGTAATAGATTGGAAGTTGTTTATCAATTCTTTTTTGAGAGTGAGCTTGTTATGCAACCAGCAATGTTATGAAACCAATTGATCATTCGCACGTGGGAAATGTTAGTGCACATTTGATCGCAAATTAGATATTATACATATACAAATTAGATATCACAAAGGTTAACAATATTTTTATCATTTATCATCGGTTCTTATTAAGTTATTATTTGTAATTAGTTTCACGTTCACTTTTAAACGAGCTTTTAGCTCCTAGGTGACACGTGGTTAAATAAAGTGTTATTATTGTTGCGGGCCCGAGAGAGGCCCGCAACCCTAATCTTGACAGTGACCAGCGGATTGCGTATTACGCGTGCGCACCACGTTTATAACAGGGACGCTGAAACCGGAAATTGAAATTTTGTTCTTCCACTAAGAACGATCAGAATGCGAAAAATGTGTCAATCACAACAGCTTCTGTCACTTGGAAGATCAAAGTATATTTTTGCTGACGTTATCACGACAGTTTGTCACATGGGATCTAGGCTTCTGTCAACCCATCTCAAGCTTTCGCGGGAAACAAATTAAAAACTCAGCCCTCGTCGAATACAAATGTTTTGTTTTTTTCACTAGAACTTGAGCTCGGAATATATATAAATTTATCTTCGTTTGAATCGTCAGTGAAATGACCTTTTACGGATA
>BLFK01000008.1:30482-43272 GCA_014634185.1 Astreopora myriophthalma
AAAAAAATACTTTTTTACGCTTTTCGTGCCCCTTTCAAGCACTTATTTCAATCTTTCCAGCATTCTTTTTACAGATTCTGGCTGCTTATTTAGTCAACTTAAAGAAAAGGTTACGCTTGTAACCCGATCCCAGCTATGATTCTACTGCGCATATGGTTTATTTCAAGCTGTCGTGTAATCCAATATTCTGTCAAAAACTGCCAGGGAGATGTATGGTCACGCGCGTAATTGGCCAGGAAACAATGGGTTAAATTTAGTTTCTATCTTCACCATTGTCATTATTAAATTAAATTTAATTACCAATCTTTATCCACTTCCGTGGTTCAATTTCATCATGAGCACACTCCGTAAACAAGCTGTTTGGATGATCCTTATGTTTTTTGCTAACATGTCTCATGAATGAACACCACTTAGCTAAGATCATCTCCTGAAAGCCCTGGTTGAGGTTGTGCACCAATATAGATGGTTGCGAATGCCCTTGATCCAATCTTTAATTTTCTCGTGGCCTTTTTCCTTGCTAGCTTTCAGCAATTTTTTGGCAATTGACCGAGCGACGTGCCAAATGTCAAAGAAGTGTGAAGTGTCAGTTTGGATTTCTCTAATCCATTTGGCTATACCACGGTGGCGGTCAGAGATAAACACAGCGATGACAACACCAGCACGAAGTCAAAGAAATCAAAGCAGTTTTTGGCTCCCTGTAACTCCATTGCCTGGCTTCTGCCCGTCTAGTTAGCCTAAAGTTACAAAAATTTGATTGAACCTGTCATTATCAGCTGCTGCCAGTCAAACATGCAAACTGTAAATTTGCACCCCCACCCCTCTTATTGTTTTTGATTCTGGGCCAGTGCTGAAACAACAAAGGTTTAGAATAGTGTTGTTCTTTAGCCTCTTCCACAAGCAACTCCAGGGTATGGGGCAAAAGAGCAGGTTAAAGACCCTATTCAGGTAGCTTTTTATCCTCTGTACCAGTCTCTTGCTCTAGTCCTCTAAAGAGTTGCCTGTGGAGGAGGCTAGTTGGTCTTATTTATCACTCCATTTTTACAACCCCAGGTGCTTCTAACTGGACTGTCTTGTAGAAGGATATCTTTAGCAAAATCTAAATTTGATTAACACAAATAATTTATTAAAAGTGACAATAAATAACTGAACGGCTCATTGAACTTCTCCCTGTTTTGTGGACATATTCCAAAACCAATAATGTTAATAAATTATTATACATGTATTACTGTTATATACCTAGACTTTCACTCAAGAAAACAAGCACTGTGATTGGTTGATTCTTGGTCATGTGTCCCTGATCAAATACAAAATTAATGTATCCCAATTCTGCAGTTGTTGCCCTCTCAGTTGTTTGTTTGTTTGTTTTGCTGTGATTGTTGATGGAAAAGTCTAAATATAGAACAAAGCAGTTAATGTATGGTCCCTCGGGAAACTAGTTAGTTTTGTTTTCCCTTGACTTTGTCTTGGGAAACACCAGGATTCTCAGGAAAACAAAACTGTTTCCCTTGGGACCATACATTAAGTGTATATTATCGTCAGTGTAAGTAATCTGTAGTCTACAGGAAAAATATACTAACCTGAAGAAGATCAAAGTGTACAATTTTCATGAGGTCACATGAGAACATTGTGTAAGTCCCATATTTGGCGCTGTGCCCCATAGAGTCGAATCTCCCATCACCACTCCATACAGCGCTCTGGAAAGATTTCAATTGGTTCAACAGTTTTGACCTGTAATCCTCCCAATAATGAAGGACCACAGGAAACAGGAACTTTCTCTGATGTAAAAAGTATGTTCTTGGGGAGAACACTGCCAAGCCCATATGCTTTAAAACCAGCAACACACGACTTATTGAAGCTCCTGCCATTAGCACCCCAAAACTCAATAATATGTTTCCAGCAGGGTATTTGCCCAGCACTAGTGGCTGACTTCTCCACTGGAAGCACCTCCCACACTCTTTACAGTTTTGTGTGAACACAGCCATAGTGCCACTTTTTGTCACTGTGACCTGTGGCTTCCCCCTCCGACAAAGGAAACAAAACAGAGAAAATAGACTTAACAGCATGGAGTAAAAGGCTATGAACTTTGGTTTATCCTCAACTTTGGTATCTGGCTCAACCCTGTGTGATTCAAAACAAAAAATAAATAAAAATAATAGTAATAATAAGAATAGTGAAGTAGCCACATCATCTGGAGAAAGAGCATTGCAAAAGTTATCTATATTTCATCAGCACTTGGCGCACAATCCAAATTTCAAATAAGTAAGAAACCCTTGCCTAAATTGCTCTCTGTGTTTGGTTTTCGCCAGGCTGGGTATAGCTTTTAAAGAAACATGACATTTTCTGCTTTTTGAAATGTAGTAAGACTGTTTGGAACATCTTTACATAAATGTTTGTTATTCTGCTGATTATTCATCACCTGAGCCACAGCAAAAAAACTCACCACACTTTATGATAGTTATGACCTTCAGAAGCTTCATCATCATCCGCAGTTGACGTTTCCGTCTGTTTGGATCCAGAACCCCAGTTTTCATCACCAGTATCACCTAGGTTTGCCCCATCACTTCCATCATTGTCTATTAGATACTGATTCACTTCCTCTTCCAGTCCAGCATCATCAGCATCTTCTCCATCATTGTCATTGTCATCAACATCCTCAGTCTCATCTCCAGTTTCACTCTCAGAACTGGCAGTAGTGTCATGCATCTGATTAACAACATCAGTAAACTGATAAAATATCAGAGTATTGATTACTTTATGACAGTGTTATGTCTACTAGCTGGCCACAAGTGGCCTACTACATGTAATGTAATCGGTAACACTTTTTGGCAAAAATCTTAAAAATAAATTAAACTATTAAATAATTATGACTTGTAAATACAACTTGAAACACCATGTATGTTTTAATGTATATTGTTTCAGACAAAATTGAGCTCCTGCAACTGTTTCTTTGTTTATCTAATGTTTTGGATATGGTTAAATTACAAAAAAATTACTACTACAGTTAATTACTACAATTAAAACAATAATTATTTTTGAAGCACTCAAATTTTAGTGGTTATCATGGATTCAACACAGGTGGACAATGGACTAAAATTAATGGTCCTTTTGATTTCTCAGGATTTGTAGCCACAACTGAATGCAAATTCCCTAGACTAATTACTATTTCCAATAATTAAAAAAATTCAAGTGCATTAAAAAAATTAGCTACGTGTATCCTGCATTCAGCTACAAAAAACAGTTTTTTAATTAAAGCAAAAGTTCTGTTCCGGGTTTATATACATGTACTGACCGCTTTAAGTTCTGTTTTCAATTGATGATTCACTCTTTTCAGCCTCGAGTTTTCTTTTTGGTATTTCTTGTTTGAATTCTTGAGCTTTGTACATTGAACACAATTCACTGGAGAGGCACTATCTACAACATTCACTGGCAATGGAGTGGACAGTGACTGTGCAGGAGTGGCAGCAGTGACTGTAGGTACTGCTTCTGTGAGCACTGACTGTGTATCTGCCAATGGTTGACAGTCAATATTTCCATGAACACTGTCACCTTCAGTTACAAGCGTGGCAACATTTGTGGTGACCATCTCAATCTCCTGGCTCATCGAGGAGCAAGGCCCATGATTCGCTATTGCACTTCGGAGAATCTGCAGATTTTGATCAATGATAGAAAAGAGTAAAACGGCACGAACCTCAGAGGAAGACATAAGCTTATATATGTCAATAATGTCGTTTCACAGACAGAGTTTTAAAAGCACAACTTAAATGTTACGGACTCATTACTCTACATAAGAGGCTTAGGGCATAAAGCCTAGATCAGGGTGGGAGAAAATTAAAAACTTCCACGTAGCTTTTCTCACGCTAACAACCAGACACGTGCGAACAACGTAACGAGAACAACATGCTATCTCACGGTCTTTTTCCTGATCACGACGGATATTCAAAGTTAAGAATCTTGTACGTTTTCTAGTATTGAAATATATTCCACACCAATGTTACTTAGACCTGACATTTGAAAAACTTTAGGTGTTACCTGGTCTCCATTTCAGTCTGATCTGCACGTGTGTAAACAGTTCCGTGGAAAACAAAAAGCTATAAATATTATTCTTTAATACTTTACCTGTCTTCGCTCTCTTTCGCTTAGCTCCGGAGGAGGCGTTCTTTGTGCGACATCAATTGTGGGCACTGCATCTTTATTGAGACGCCTTTTCTTGACTTCTCCTGGGGGTATGTTGATATCCAAACGCCGGGAAAAGCATGTTGGTTCAAAATGGACGGAGCAAAGTACTGACGTTCTAGTTGCTTTGAAGTTGGCACGGTGTTTCCGTACAAATCGCTGCCATTTGGCCCTCATGCCTTCATCTTTTGGGAACAGATGCATCGAAATACCTTTCATTTCCGATGTATTTGTGCAGCTTACCAAACCAGGGCCTCCCGCAATGCAATACTTTCCCTCTATTCGTGAGCCCTTCTTTGCGGCCATTGTGGTTACGAAGGTTTACACAACTCCTGACGTCACGAGCCCTAATTTGCATATTTTGGCCGCGCGTCGGTTGTTGCACATTTTGACTCAAATAGCCCAACTTCGAGGTAAGAAAAATAATAGATTGCGTGCTTGACTATAGCTTAAATTAGAAAATTATGAATCAGTGGAACATGGACTTTAATTTTTTACATTAAAAAAAGGGTCAAAAATTTCATTTCTTAGGCACTTTAAGAACTATTTACAAGCGATAAAATTAGATAACTGATAATCAATAAGAACAATGAGATAAACAAGACAATCAGTTAAGGGATATTTAGAAAGTGCTTCAGCGCACTCTTAAAATGACCCAAGCTCCCAGTCTCAACAACAGAACCTGGTAGACTATTCCAGTGCCGTACGATTCGGATAGAAAAGGAATATTTACATGGGTTACACTTTGCTGGTTTAAGATAAAGATTATACGGATGGTTAGCACAGGTTGAATTGCACTTGGTGAATTAAAAAAGATCTTCAAAGTTTAAATTGTTCATGTCAAATACGATCTTGTAGCATTCAACTAAAGAGAAACAGTCTGCGTGTTTCAAGTGTGGGCCACTTCAGCTTCCTTAAACCTGGGTCAATAGTCTTATCTTGCAGTTTCTCAATCAACTCTATCACCTTTTTATTGCCCTCTTTGCAATCAGTTGTAAGAACAAGAACCACGCACCGTTCACACTGTCTCAAGCTCACCGGTCCAGGCTTGCAGACATGGGGCATAGACTGGTTGATTCTTTGCAGATGTGGGACAGATTTCCCTACTTGATAAGCATCCTTTGCATGTACTGCTACAGACCCCCTTTGGGAATTCCACAGTGAGCTCATTTGCAGGGGTCTGCTCCAAAGAGACGTTACACAAGTGTTAAGTTTTTATTTGCCCTAGGAGAAGCCCTTTCATATCCTCTCCTGTTTTGCCCCCTTTGGTATGGTAGGTAACAGCTAAAGGCATGCTAATAATATTACTGAGTGATGAAATCAATGAAACATTCACCTCTGTGATTACATTCTCATGAAGGAATTCTGGTGTTGGACTTGGATTCTCATGAACAAATTTCAGATCTGCTAATTGCTTTAGGCCAACATTACTTTCATTCTTTCATCAAACTGAATTCCTGGTTTAAGAGCCATTCCATCATTTTCCATTGCAATACCAAACTCTTAAAAGATTTTCTCTCAATTAAGGGGGAAACCCCAGAAGGGCTTTGACTGGCTAAATTTATGAATGCTAGATGCAAGTCTTTTAAAACACCATTTCTTAGTATGTCCTCCTTTCCTTTTGTTGCACATTTGAGACTTTAAGCAACCGGCGATGATGGCTTGGTGGACGCCCGCCGAGTGTGCTGGAGACTAGGGCAAGATTAAGGTCATGTTTTGGTGGGAAACACAAAATTAAGCAAAGTAGAAGACAACGCCCTGGATTTTTCCCTGGAGAGGTTTTTGCTACTCTTGTTAAGTATGGCGTCTGTTAAGCCCACTCGAGAAGCTTTACTGTTTGCATACTGTGAAGAATGGTTGGACGACATGGAATTTCTCCTTTTAAATGAGCTCAACACTTCTGAGAACCTCGACTTTCCGTATGATTCATACGATCAGTTCAACCTCGAAGATATCGACGAAGAAGAGTGTATTGCGGAATTTCATTTTGAAAAACGACACATTCTGCGACTAGAAGAGGTGCTACAGATCCTTGCTCTAATGAAGTGCAACCAGAGATTGGTTTTCACTGGAACCGAAGGACTCTGTTTGCTTCCAAAGAGGCTTGCTTATCCTTGTAGATACTCAAACCTCATTCATTGTTTTGGGAGACCAGTTCCGGTCCTTTGCATGATTACCAACAAAGTTATAGACTATATAATTTTTTATATGATATCCACCATCACAAGATAACTACTTGCAATAACGATATCCTGAATCCTGTTGCCTTGCAAATGTACGTGTATGCTATTTCGGCTAAAGGAGCAGCCTTAAACAATTGCTTCGGGTTCATAGATGGAACCGTACAGCCGATTTGGAAGCCTGACAAACGATAACGAGTGATGTATAATGGCTACAAAAGGGTCCATGGCGTTAAGTTCCAATCTATTGCACTGCCTAATGGTCTCATTGGTAACATGTATGGCCCAGTCCGTAAGTACATGTAATATCAAAGTATCTGGGGCTTCAAAGAGAAACCAGAGAGATCAACTTTAGGAGTTTTTTAAAAATGTTATTTTGCTTTTTATCATGGAACCTCAGTAACCCCCACCCACAGAAAACTTATGTTTTCATCCCACTTCTGCAAGGCATCCCTGTTTTCAGCAAATTTAACCCACTATTTCTTTTCCACTGAGCCTAAAGAGACAAGGAAGAGGGTGGTGTTTTTTTGAGTCTGAAAGCAGTGGAATAGAAGAATCTCTAATGAACACACCCACTGCTCCCTCCCTACCAGCAGATAGCATAATCACAACAACACGAGAAAGAATTAATTTAGTATGTAAAAATGTTTTGTCTTCCATGTCTGTCATCATTGTGAAGAAGGACGAAAGCATGATGCAAGCATGCTGACAGAATCTGGTGTGTTGGGGGGAACTGCAGCAGAATGCAGTCTCACCAACTGGACAGCCTCTCCGTGTGTTAGGGGACCCTGCATACCCACTAACGGTGCATTTGCAGGGTCCATTCAAGAATGCCCACTTAACCCTCAGGTGCAGCAATTTAATAAGTCTATGAGCGAAGTTAGAATATCCGTTGAATGGTTATTTAACAATATTATTAATTATTTTAAGTTCATGGATTTTAAGAAAAATCTTAAAGTCTGCTTAACCCTTTAAGCCCCAAGGGCTCTCCATTTGATGAGTAAAACTGTCTGGCATTAGCCAGAGTAAAATCTGTAAAGTCACTCTTGGGAGGGAAAGGGTTAAGTAGTGTGGGGAAAATGTACATTGTATAAGCTCTCCTTCACAATGCTCTCACATGCCTGTATGGCAATGGCACATCTAAGTTTTTTGATGTTGATCCTCCAAGCCTTGAGGATTACTTTGCATAGACATGACTAACACAGACTAACTGTAATGTCAAGTATCGTTTAATTGGAAACCCGTTATCTCTAATAAATAACAAGCAACTGCTGAACAAATATCAACAGCAACTGAGTTAAATTAACTGAATGATGGGAAATTACCATAGTGCTTGTATTCCCTCTACCATACAGCAATATTTGCCACCAAAGTAATAAACAGATTTTGATCAATGTTTTTAAAAGGTGTGATATTTTCTGTGAAATGATGTATGTAACACAACTTTGCCTTTCATTCAGTTCTACTTTTTAGTTAACTTTTCCACAATCGACAACCTGGTTTGGCTTTGTTTCTGACTTTGTTGCATGAATCCCGGTAACATGTCTTGCATCTGCTGGCACTGGTTTACCTGTTGAAGTTGCATGAAGCGCATTCCTTTAGCATTTGCTTTGTCTTGTAATTTATTTTTTTAGCTGATTGTTCAAGATCTAGCTCTACATGTGCATCTTTTTCTTTGTTGACTCTTGTAAGGCAAGATCAAGTTCTGAAAGCTCTGGGACTACAATTTCTGATGCCTGTTCCTCTTCTCTTATTTTTAATTTAAAATTCTTCAGCAAAAGCCTAGTCTCTGTGTGACTTCTGAAACTCGACAACATGGTGCACGTATAGCATTCAGGTTAGTTGCAATGAGATCCCATGCTTGCCCACTCTCACGGCTTCTGTTCTTATACTTACATGGTTCCACTGATAAAATCTCTCTGGCTAACAGGACATCATGATCTTTGAGCCATTTAAATGCTGGGAAATTTCTAGAATTACAAAGGAAGGAAAATATTAATAGATTGTAGTATATTCCTGAAGTTAACTCACTTGCAATTCCCCTCCCCCTTCCAGAAACCTAAGGCAATGAAGCAACATCAAACAAGCTAATTGGCTTTTTCTCCAATGCCTGTATCTCAAATCAATTTTATTTTAATTAATTTGCAACTTAAAATCATAAGGGCTTTGCAAAGTGAATTTCGATATAAAAATTAAATTTTAAGCAGGAAGATTTTAGACAGCTGTGAATTAAATGCAAATTCGGGAATTGCCGAAAATGTTCCTCTCAAAATATTTTAGCACCGATTTTGATCAATGGATGAGTATATTGAAGAATTTACAACATGCAAATGGAAGGAATTCAGCGCATACTTGCTGTATCATTTGTCAGGTCAGTGTCTCTCAGACCAGTTGCACCACCCTTAACCATTTACTCAGAGAAAATGTGCTTCTATGACAATTTTGTCATAGAAGTGTTAATAAAAAGTAAGTGTTATTGAAAGCGTACATATTGTTCACATAACCCACCTTCTTTTAATTGTGACTGCTCTTGTTCCTGTCAAGCATTACGTAAAACGAAGGGATTGCCTTTTCTGAGCTTGGCATACATTTCTTCATTTTCTAAGGAGCCAGCACGCGGTTTCCAACTATGATGAGCTGGTTGCTGGCAACTTCAACTGAGATGAAGATCTGTTGGGGCTTGATGTGCATGATGTCTCAGTGACTAACTTCAGGACTGGCACACCATCAACCCAGGCTGTTACCCTTTGGACTTCTTTACCCGAGTGAAGGTGACCTCTGGAATTTGGCGTAGGCCTTTTGATGAGGCAATTTGCTTAAGATCGGTAAATGCAACCACATGTTCATAAAATTATACAAATCCTTATAGCTGTCATCAATTGGTGCATTAAACTTGTCCTTGTGAATGGCTTACGAACTTATTGATCTGCTGGGCTTGGAAAGATAGAATGATACAAGAACCTTAACGGTGGCTGTATTGGTCACAGAAGACTGGCTTTCCATTTCCTTTTCCATACTGAGAGGTGGTCAAAAGCTACGGTGACTCAAAAACTAATCAACATGAGGACCACAAGAAGTCCAAGAAATACTCAAAAGTGTCAAGTTTTTTCAATGGATGCCCTGTCAAGATCTTGACCTTTTGGTGTCTGGTACCTGGAGTACTTGTGATGGAAGTGGCGAAACTAAAACAAGTTTTTGTTCCAGACGCACTTGACAGTTTAGAGAATTCATTACAAAATCTGAGGAAATTTTGAGATTTTCAGGTAATAAAAAAATTAGTCATGAGTCCTGCATATCTCTGGAGGCAATTCATGCGTCACGTGCTCACAGAAATTCACGAATCATGTATCTGCGGTATATACAAAAGCTCTATATCGCTTTACAATCTAATAAATATCTAACTAACAATAGCTTTCAATCTGGATTTAAAAACATCAACTGATCGACTTAATTTAATGTCTAAGGGGATTTCATTCCAATGCTTTGGGGCAGTGACCGAAAAGGCCCTGTCCCCATAGCTCTTCAGGCGCACATTCGGTACTTCTGATAAATGTTTGCGAGCTGACCTAAGATTTCTTGTAGGGTTATATGGGACTATAAGTTGACTTAGATACGGAGGCGCCAGATTATTGAGAGCTTTAAAAGTTAACAGTAATACTGTAAAGGTAATTCGCTGCTCCACAGGTAACCAGTGTAGCTCCTTAAGGACGGGGCAAATGTGCGCAGCTCTAGGTTGCCCAGCTACAAGGCGTGCAGTGCAGTTTTGAACGCGCTTGAGCTTCTGAATCATATACTTCGGAGACCCGAGGAGCAACGAGTTACAATTGTCCAGTCAACAAGTAACATAAGCATGGACGAGGGTCTTTGTGCTCTCAGAAGTCAGATACATTCTAATCTTCGTGATGTTCCAAAGATGAAATAAAGCAGATTTACAAACAGAACTCACATGCTTATCGAGTGACAAGGTCTCATCAAAAACTACTCCTATGTTCCTAGCTTTGTTGGACCGCTTTACACAAAGAGCGCCAACCAGGATACTATCTTATGATGGACGTGGCCGATATTTTGAACTGATAACGAGCAGTTCCGTCTTGTCCCTATTCAACTTAAGTTTGTTACAAGACATCCAACGGTCGATATCTCTAACGCAAGATTCAACCCGAGCGACAGAATAAGCTTGATCATCCCCTCTGACGGAGTTGAAAGACAAATAGAACTGAGTATCATCAGCATAGAAATGATAGCCCATGTTGTATTGCCTGACAATATCCCCCAATGGGGAGGTATAGAGCAGATATAAAATCGGTTCAAGCATAACCCTGTGGTACCCCGCACGACAGCAGACGCGTGACAGACCGCGCACCATGAATGCTCACAAAATGAGTTCTGTCACTCAGGTATGATTTAAAGCAGGCCAGAGCTAGATCACAGAGACAGAAGCGGTCTGCTAATCTCTCAATCAGTATAGTGTGATCAACTGTATCAAAAGTGGCCGATAGATCTAATAAAAGTAAAACAACAGTCCTATTCATATCAACGTCTAGGACAATATCATTAAAAACTTTGACTAAAGCTGTTTCGGTGCTATGAAATTGTTTATATGCAGATTGTAGTATTTCATCAAGCCCATTACTAGAAATGTGATCAATCAACTGAGATGCGACCACCTTTTCAGTAAGTTTAGACAAGAACATCAAATTTGAAATGGGACGAAAATTTGAAAGAACTTCAACATCAAGTGTGGGCTTTCTGAGAAGAGGATTCAACAAACATTTATTTGTTTTACTCCACTCTTGAGTAATAACTCCTGCAATTGCTTATCAAGTATGTCATTTAAGCTGATATCATTTTCATTGACTGAAGCAAGGAAACTTTGAAGGCCGTTGTTAAAGCTTGTGTAAGACTGTACTCTTCCATTTTTTGTCTTGATGGCTAAGTTGCATACCACTTTTGTTACACATTGAGAAGACAACATGGCAGTGGTACATGACAAACTTGTAACCATTTCCTCTTTGTATTCACTATTGAGTGTGCCATTGCAGACAACACAAGATTTTGCTTTTTTAATGATGACGCCAACACAATGCCCCTCAACAATACAGTCATGTATCTCTTCTGATGTGAGATTGATGTCTTGAATTTCTTCAGCTGATGGGTCTATCACAGTTGGCCACAATCTTAGTTTCAGTATCACCTTGTGATCTATGTATAGTTTTAGCAGCAGCAGGTCTCAATGGAAATATTGTTTTCTCACAACCTGTAACGATCTTGTTCTGCCTACAGCAAACTGTGTAGTAACAGGTTTTATTGGATTCCACGTTGATTCAATACCATCAATGTACAACTGTCTATAATCATGCCAGGTTTTTACACCAACATCTGCATGGTCAAACTGCACCCATATTATACCAGATGGTTTATCTGTCTGATGTATTTGTATGAGTTTGATAACATTGCCAGCCCCATTGGTCATACCATCATCTGTTCTGGTGTTAAGAGATATTTCTGTTCTTTCTCCAACTGCTACATGTAGTACTGAATGCAACCGTTTGGTTTTTCTAGGATCACTAGGTACTTATTTAAAAATTTTATCTCTGAGTTCCTGTGAATCAGCGCCAATCACACTGTCATGAGCTCTAACAGCATATTTGGTACCTGTTAGAGCATTATGAGCTTTGTTGTTAAAATCATTCACTTTTGCATTCTGGATGAACAAATGTGACGCATCTTTTGGATAGCTTGAACTAGATTCCAAAATATATCTACTCTTCAATTTTGCAGTATCTTCTTTAGTATGATTACCTTCTCTCAGTCTGTTTAATAATTCAGCAAAGTGCTTACTTTCTCTTTGTCTCATAATTTGTTTCAGTTCAAACATTTGGAAAAGTTATTTCCAAACATTAGGAGCAAGGATACCATATTCATTATTGCCCATATCTTTAAATATATAACCATCCATTACAGGTTGTAATTGAAATAAATCACCTATAGCAACAATACTAACACTACCAAAGGGTAGCGAGCTTCCTTTTATATCCTTTAGTCTGTTATTGATTTGGACAGTAAACATGGTGTTACCAACCATTGATATTTCATCTATAAATATAAGCTTTAATCTACCAATCTGAGATCTTAATGTATTAAGCCTACTTGAATCAAGACTTTTATAGTTTCTTAATGACTGGGAGGCTGGTATAGCTAGAGCACGATGTAATAGTATTACCTTTGATATTATAGGCTGCTTTAGTTGTTGGTGCTACAACAAGTTGCAAAATTGGTGATACTCCCGTTAAAAAACACCTTTTCTAGCTTTCAATACCCACCTGATCTACAATTTGAACCTTTTCGACCTCCCCACCCCTCTCCCCCTTTCAATGTTGACTGTTCAAGTTTTCAGAATGATTTTGTATTGCTAGCAACTTTGTCAAGGGGGGGGG
>BLFK01000008.1:43466-45966 GCA_014634185.1 Astreopora myriophthalma
CCCCCCCCCCCCCCCACACTAAGGAAACAGTAGAATGGATCATCTCATGTTTTTATCAAATGTAAGACATGATAAAAGAATTCCTTCTGTTCTTTATTCAATGTTTGTACCATATGTCTGTACTCGTAGTCTGATAATTCATTCATTGTCAATGGTTCTGTGTGTGCTTCAGCTGATGGTATTCCTAAATCATCTGATAGATTATAGTTGCCACTAAAGTCAGGATGTAAGTCCTGATCGCCTTCAGCCTGATCTTGATTGTCAATACTTTGTGTACATGGAGCAAGAGTATCGTATCTATCTTCAATTTTATTCATTTCTTGTTGTGTTTCATTAAAGTGTTCATTGCATGCAGCATATTGCTTCATTTGTTCATTGATTGCACTAAAAAGCATCATATATACAGTGCAGCTCAGAACTATTCGAACTACGCATACGCGTATTATACGCGCGTATTTTGTGTATATGCGTATGTCTATACGCGCACATACGTGCGTATATACGGGCGTATCTGCCCTTTTGTTATTCGTTCCCAGAAGTTTCTTTGTATGAACCATTGTTAGGCAAACAAAGGACCTTATGAAAAAAGCTTCAAAGTAACATTTGCATATTGTTAAAAACATCATTCCAAATAATGAAAGCTATCATATTTCGAGCTTTGGATCACTTCGCAAACTCACAGTTACCGTTTCTTAACACTTGATCTTAAGCTACCAAAACTTGGATGAAAATTGAACCAGTCGCTTGTAGTCTCTATTTTAACGCGTGAACTCTACGTTTTTACAGCGAAAGATCTGTGTTTCGACTTGTGTCGGCAAGTGGTTTCAAAGTTTCTATGGCGCGCTGCTCAGGTTTAGTGATTTTTTTCTTCAAGGAAAAGCTCCGTGTTTCGGCGCGCGGGAGTCGGCAAGTCGCTTGAGAAGTATTTATTGTCTAAAGCAATCCGAAGACCTTGTCGAAAAATTTATATCTCCCGTAATATTTGACACAAATCGTTCATTCAAACGGTAGTCATCTTTCTTTAGCCAAATAACTGTTAATCAAAGTTTCCATGGCGCGCTGCTCACGTTTAGGGATTTTTTCTTAAAGGAAAAGTTCTGTGTTTCGGCAGGAGTCGGCAAGTCGCTTGAGAAGTATTTATTGTCTAAAGCGTTCCGAAGGCCTTGTCGAAAAAATGAATATCTCCGGTGATATTTGACACAAATCGTTCATTCAAACGGTAAAGTGAACTTTCTTTAGCCAAACAATTGTTAATCAAAGTTTCTATGGCGCGCTGCTCACGTTTAGTGATTTTTTTCTTCAAGGAAAAGTTCTGCGTTCCGAAGACCTTGACACAAATTGTTCATTCAAACAGTAAAATGCTCTTTTCTTTAGCCAAATAATGGCTTATCAAAGTTTCTATGGCGCGCTGCTCACGTTTTATTATATTTTTCTTCAAGGAAAAGTTCTTTGTTTCAGCGGTAGTCGGCGAGTCGCTTGCGAAGTTTGTCGAAAAAATTATATCTCCGGTGATATTTGACACAAATCGTTCGTTCAAACGGTAAAATACTCTTTCTTTAGCCAAACAATTGTTCATCAAAGTTTCTATGGCGCACTTTTTTTCTTCAGTGGAAAGGTCTGTGTTTCGTTGGCACGCGTCGCTCAAAATGTGTTTATTTTCAGCAGCAAAATATCCTTTCTGTTGAGTCAATTAAAAATTCTGCCAAGTACATACACTCCTTATTTCAACACGTTGTTCTCATAGTTTTTGAGTAAAATAATCGTATTTTTTGTTCTAAGAATAGGAATGAAACATAATAACTGAAAGTCCTAAATTATTTTATTTAACTTACAACGTTAATTACTTACAAGATAAAAGTCCTCAATCATTAACTAAAATATTATTAACTTAGAAGAAATGCACCTAGATTGACAAATTTAGTCGAGCAAAAAGACCTACTGGCTACGATCCTGGACTACTTTCCTATTACTGCAATATTATTAACTTAGAAAAAATGCACCTAGATTGACAAATTTAGTCGGTTCTGGGACACTGTCACTCCATCGGTCACCTAAAGAAAGTGCTCCCAGCTGTGGTTGAGCGCGAAGGGAGAGCTTCAGGCTACTGAAACTCCCTCAACCCAAACAAGCGGCTCCTTTAGGAGCCACCAAATATAATAAAAGTCATGACCAACAGCAAATACTACCCCATCAATTTGAAAAATGTTAACTCCAGTTTTACTTAGCACAAATTGTTCATTTAAACGTTGTTTGAGAAGTATTTAACTCGCCCCCTGGACAACTCGCCCCCATCTTCAGACTCAGTAGTGGATAAAAAAAGTCTGCAAGTTGCTTAAGAAGTATTTATTGTCTAAAGCGTTCCGAAGACCTTGTCGAAAAAATTATATCTCAGGTAATATTTGACACAAATCGTTCATTCAAACGGTAAAGTGATCTTTCTTTAGCCAAATAACTGTTTATCAAAGTTTCTATGGCGCGCTGCTCACGTTTAGTGATTTTT
>BLFK01000008.1:55966-58466 GCA_014634185.1 Astreopora myriophthalma
ATTTTAGATCCTCACTTGACTTTTGATCATCAAATTTCAAAAAGTCTCCTCCTGTTTTTCTAAGCTGTATCAAATAAATAGAGTTAAAGAAAGCTTTGACAAAGATTCACTTAAGCTATTAATCATATCATTAGTTTTTAGTAAAATGCTTTATTGTTCAACCGTCTGGTCTAATACCTCAACTCAGAACATAATTAAATTACAGTCAATTCAGAACTTTGCAAGTAAAATGGTAACGAACTCTAGAAAATTTCATCAGGTGACTCCTTTACTCTGCCAGCTTAATTGGCTTCCTGTTAAACAATTATTGTATTTATTGACTCTGTTTTAACTTACAAATGTCTCAGTGGTCTTGCACCTAAATATCTGGAAGATAAATTTACTAAACGTTCCAGTATCCATGCCCGCCACACCCGCAATCGTGACTTATTGCATATACCATTGTATAGAACTGCTACCGGCCAACGCACATTTGCATATAGGGGAACCAGTATTTGGAACAACTTAGATAATTACATAAAGCAATGTGTTTCCTTGCAGTCTTTTAAGCAAGCTATAAAAGGGCAACTCACAGAGCAGGCTTTTTCGTAATGTTTTTACGAATTCTTGTATTCATTATTTATAACTTAAGTAGTTTTTGATGATAACGTAAGAGGTTAATTTACTTTTAAGGTTTATAATTAATTTCTGTGTTTTAATATGAATGTAATGAGGCATTTTGAACTCATCCTTTTGTTCTTATTTGATGTAGATTAATTCTGAAAAACCCATTTGGGAGAATTAATAAATGTAATAATAATAACACAAGATATCAAGGGAAATAAAAACATGTTTATCATTTAACACCAACCATCAACTTATAAA
Source organism: Astreopora myriophthalma (assembly GCA_014634185.1). Lineage (NCBI taxonomy): Eukaryota > Metazoa > Cnidaria > Anthozoa > Scleractinia > Acroporidae > Astreopora > Astreopora myriophthalma. Next base: position 56,831 of record BLFK01000008.1, read on the forward strand.
CTGTTTTAAGAACTGATCAGGTGTCACCTAGTGCTTCAAGAGCTGGCCAGTTAAATGAAATAGAATTTGCCATAGCAACACAACTTTGTCTACAGTAATAGACAAACAAAATTATCTTTTGCAACTCCAAACATTAACTTCATTGCTTGCAGTACCGGCAATTTAAAAACTGAAAGCACAGCAACTCTTGACTATAATTAATACCAGCTAATTCCTGATGTTGATTGTTGGTATTGATCAAGATCAGTGAGATGGCTGGTCTGAGGGGATGCCATCTGGGATGGATCAGGTTGAACCTGGTGCAGCTGGTTAAATGTGGTGGCATGGTTATAATGACTGAGACTTGTAGGTTGTTGCACTTGTTGGGCCACTTGGGTTGGTCCACAGTGGACAGGTGGTTGGGGATTTGTAAACTTCATTATAATCTCCACCATTTTCATCCCATGCTGACGATTGAGCTTACTCCCTTTGGAACTTGAAAATTTCTGCTTGTCTTTCTCCACCTCAACCATGGTTTCAGACCTTTTTTGCTGCAGCTCACCAAGGGCGCTAAAGGTCTTTGCCATCTCTTGAATTGCTTGTGTTTGACTTCTTACCCTTTTTTAAAGGCATGGTTTCACCTGAAGTTGAGGCTTCTTTTGCTTTCTTTTAGTGCCACAAGAACTGCTGCTGGTCCCACTACTAATTTCATCAGCTGAATCACAACTTTCCTTGGCTCTGTCCTTATTGCTGCTGGTATTTGGTGTATTTGGGTGGTTGTCATCAGCTTCCTTGTCTGAAATGAGGACACAGCGGGGGACAGAACATCACTAGGACTAGAAGCTGCATCCATATCTCCCATGGTGTCGGAGAAAATAGGATTCAGGATAGTGAACCACTCGGGTTCCTCTATAGGTGCTTTTCCGCTTCCTATCTTTACACAATCGGTAAATTTTTGCCACTGTTTTCTGAGAAACTTGTATTTAACACGGAGCCTGGCCGGACTTATGTCCAATGGGCTGTTTTTCCGTTTGCCTTTGGACTTTTCGCGCTCATTCTCTTCTTTGAACTCCTCAGACAAAAGTAACTTCTCAAAGTCCTTTGAGATTTCTTCGAATACTAGATTGTTCGAAGACTTCTTCAAGGCAAGTGTCTCAAGCTGCACGGCGTATTGTTTTTTTTTTCGTCCGCTAGAACAAGTGCAAGGTTTTTAAGTTCTGTTTCTGTCCATACACGTTCTTTTTTGACTTTCTGGGCTTGCTGGGTTTTTCCGAACCATCGTTTAACTTGTCCGCCATAACCTCCGCCATCTTGAATTGATAGTTTATTGAAAACAGCCGCTGGCCTCTTGTAATGAGGTGTAGTTTTCGTGGATAGTTCGTCTTGTGCCCACATTTATACACAGACGGATCATCCGTCTTGACGAGTTATCGATGATGGTTCATCTCACAAGACGGACTATCGCGATAACTCGTCAAGACAGATGATCCGTCTGCTTGCCCGTATTTATACACAGAGGGATTGTCAGATGAGCTACCGTTTTTTGCCCAAGCTCATCCCAGACGGATGATCCGTCTCTAGTATAAATACGGCCAATGATCAACAACAGGTTTCAATATGTTTAATCTTTATTTACTGAAGATTTTTAGTGCTATTT
>BLFK01000008.1:78086-80820 GCA_014634185.1 Astreopora myriophthalma
TTCAATTGGGAGAATTCGACTGACATTTTCTTAGCCCTAAGCTTTACATCATGCAATGTAATACATGTTTGCCAAAAGTTATGCTATTTGTAGCTTCATTCCTTGTAGTGCCCCTGTGACCCAAAAAATCAATCCTTTATTTGTCTTTTAATTTCAAAACTATGTTATGTAACTAAAGACTAAGTCACCAAAGTTGTAAGCCTTGATTTTGAAAAGACACCTGTTTATTTTAACTGGAATTTTTAAGGATTTTTCTCTCTTTTCCTTTATTTTCATAGCAAAACAAATCTAAAAGTCGGTTCAGCAGTTGATGGGGGCATTTCAGCTCTCTTTTCTGTTTCTGGGGCAGTCAATAACAGATCTGTGACCTCTCATTGGCTTCTTACAGGCAGAACACACAGGACGTGCCCTTGTCACCTGCTGTGTTCTTTGGCTTGCCACTTGATCTGACACTGTAATTAAAAAAGATACATTGTCTATGGATTGTTTACAAATAAAATGTAATAGTCAAGGTACATCATTTTTTTATGTTATGAATATTAATAATTTTTCCTTGTTGTTGATACTTGCGGACCATATCTCAAATTTCTCAAATGCTAATGGTGATTTAAAAAAACCCAAGATACTTATTATTACTGCAATCAATGTCAACAATATTACTATTGTTTGGGCTTTAAATGTGCATAATAAGGGAAAGGCTTAATTTATGTTTTCATTCTGGAATGTACCCGTTGTAGTGGGAGGTACATCCTTTGCCACCATGGATGAGCGTTCCATTTGTTTCCTTATGGCCACCTCTCGGGGTTCCTTCTCCAACATTGTGTTCATGGGCTCTGGTATAATGGTTTTGAGGTCACCGCATGTATCTCGCAGTTGCTGCTTGTTTAGACCCATGAAGAACTGGAACAGCTCTCCCACATAATCTGTAAACAAACAACATATTGAAGTTCAGAGATGCTTACTTGACTTGCTTGACTCTGATGCTTATTTAGTTTGCATAAGAGTAAATGGTAAACAAATCCATGTAATTCTGCCCTTTAAAACATAATTATTGAAAAACTAACAGATGATTGTTACAGGTTCGTAATACTATACCAAAGTTCTGTTCAACTTTTCTACTTCTCACAGTTGCCTCGCCATTTTTAAACTTTGGGTAGGTGACTTTCACGGACAGGCTTCCATCTTGGCCGAGTAAATCTTCTCGGTGTAGATTGTAGTTGAAATGCAACGCAGCTATTATGTGCCTACAAATGAGGAACAATTAACCTGATGCAGCATGCAAAGTTGCACCTGAGCTTAACTTCAATAGCTAATGAGTCAGATCTTGGATTAAAATTAATTAATTAATTAACAATGCTTTTCCTCTCACCTGCAGTACATTCCAAGGTAGGAATATGCAATTATTTTTGGTGCAAATTGGTTTAACACAGAGTGAAATCCCTCCAAGCAATCAGTTTGTGCACTGGGGGAAGCCTGCTCAATTCCTCTCCTGAGACTGTCAGATGTGAGAGCCTTTTTTACTTTTTCATACATTGTGTGCTCTAAAATGGGAAATTATAGAGTAACAAAACCGAGATGGCTTCCCTGACTGTTGTAACTTGGGTCAGTACCCTTGAACCATTCGATCTATTTTTTGTAAAGAGGGTATTTTTTTAAATTATTTTTGTTCTATGTTGTTCTATTATTTTCTGCTGACAGAACTTGCAAAAGAGAGTTTGTACAATTTCTTTTTTAAAGAAACTGAAAATAATACCAGGATCAATCCATTTGCGGTCTGGGATGTCTCCGTGGGCACACTTGTTAAAGAGAGGATCATCCAATTCTGTGTGTTTATTAATGACGTGGGAGAGAAATGATCTGAACTTTGCAAAGATTACTTTGCCACAACCATCAAATGTTGATGTTGCACTCCAGTACAAGTGCCTCTCACAGGGCTTTATCCAGGCCTGAAGTTCTTCATTTCCCTTCTCTCTAGATATTTTTGTTAGCAAGTTTGTGATTTCTAAAGACAAAAAATAAATAAATAAAACAAGTGATATCAGTAATGACATTGCTCTGCTTTTAGGCTTGGCAAAATCTATATATTATTACTGCCATCAGCAAATAAAAATCCAGGTTTTGCCAGTGAGGTTTATCCTAAAATGGAGAAGGTCTGACAGAGATTGTTTCCAAACAAGAGAAGCCAAGTAATCCATTGCTTGTGTAATTTTACTATGAAGTGTAAGGGACTAAATGGGTTATATAAATAAAGCAATCACCAAACTATCAATGGAAGCGTACTCTTTTTGAGATGCCAGAGATCAAAGTAGTGTGTTATATTTGACATAAAATTCTTCATGTGACTTGCAATTTGTGAATGCCTGTCAGAAGTGAATGCTGCAACAGCAATGCCACATCCCAGTAGATAGTCCATGCAGTTTTTGAAGCCCATAAACTCCATAGCTGGGCTGCTTCCAGCTTGATTTCTCTAGAAACAAAAGGGGGAAAGAGCAAAGGAAAAAACTGAACATCTATTCCATGTTTTAATTAGTTAACCTTGAATACAACTTTTAAAGTTCGAGAGACAATAGGGATTAGTGCTGTCAAGAAAGCATCCTCAATCATTCAACAAACAAAACATGACCTGTTTTATAGCATACAATACGATGAAACTCTTAAATGATGCATTTTCTTAGTTGTTCATTGATGGTACCAACCCAAGTTTTGTGCATATTCATGATTCCATTGTTTCATA
>BLFK01000008.1:88834-100919 GCA_014634185.1 Astreopora myriophthalma
ACCCGCCGGGGTTGTTAGCCCCGACGGGCCTGGGTGAGCTTTAGCTTCCCCAGTGCCACTTCTTCGTACTCCCCTCTAGCGGACAGCAAAGACGGATGTCATGATGCTACAATGAGACGCTCCCTCCATGCACCGCCACCCCGGCGGACAAGCCGGGGTAAGCTGATTGCATCTTCCTTCCAGCCAACCGTGCAGCCCCTTTTGCCTACCAACCCACCTCCCCAACCTCTGGCGGGGGGTGGTAGTCAACGGACCCCCAGTCAGCGGACCCCCAGTCAGCGGACCCCCAATCCCTTGGGTGTGACTCTGCTGGTTCTCGGTCCATGACCGTACCGTCATTCCAATGATCCTTTGGCACCAGATGGAGTGGTTTGGGTAGCACAAGGTGCTAGGCCAGGGGAGGAGGGTGGGAACCACCCCGCACCCCTCACCCCGCACCCCTCACCCCTCACCCCTCACTCCTCCACCTAGCCCAATTGCTAGGGGAGGAGGGCAGGAATCAACCCACACCCCTCCGCCCAGCTTGATGGATCGTCCTTCTCAAAAACACGCCATGCGCTACAGGTCGACAATAGGACCAGAAGGGAGGGTCAATAGGACCGGAAGGGTCCCGGAAAGGGAACCCGGTCTAATCCCTCACGAATACTGCCTCAATGGTAAAGGTCATATGATGACCTTGCCGGGGCCCAGCCCCCCGGCATGAACCTGGGGACTAGGACCTGGGCCGAGCACCGCTCCATGCCCACATGGAAGAGGAGCGTCAGAAAGCCACACCGGGTACTGACGACTCCCGCCACGTGAATGCCCTCACCCGTGTAAGAGAGCCCGTTGGAATCCCGTTGACTTGAATTTTTCAAGTGCATAAATGAGACAATTGCTTAAATTGTCCAGAGAGTGTGAGGATCATTTCTTCAGTTCATTTCTAACTCGCACTTCATAATCAGTTCTTTCATTCATCATTCCTTTCACGGGAAAACACGCATGAGCCCAACAAATTGATCTGCTCTCAACTGTGTGGCTTCATAGTTCAGTTGGTAAGAGCACTGCACCGGCATCGCAGAGGTCGTGGGTTCGAATCTCGTTGGAGTCACTTGAATTTTTCAAGTGCACAAATGAGACAATTGCTTAAATTGTCCAGAGAGTGTGAGGATCATTTCTTCAGGTCATTATACATTATAATCAATGTTCATATGTAAAGGGAAGAACCATTTTTGATGCAGGTAGGACGATTGAAGATGTTATGGAATTTTCAGAAAGATATAATATTGAAGGAAGAATGGTTTGTATAGATTTAAAAAAAGGCTTTGACACTGAGCAGGGATTTCTTATTTCGGACATTATCTACCTTTGGTTTTTGACCATCATTTACGCAATGGATTCATACATTTTATAACAATATTAAAAGTTGTGTTCTTAACAATGGATTCTCTACTTCACCCTTTGCAGTTGAAAGAGGAGTAAGACAAGGAGATCCTCTCTCTGCTTACTTGTTCAGTATAGTATTAGAAATTCTCTGTATTAGTATACGTAGCAGGAAAGATGTCCAAGGTATTACAGTAAGAAAGAATCTTGAACTTGTCCTATACTTGGACCAAAACTTGACCAAAATTTCATGTTTGCAAATCGTTGTTGACATGGGTGGGTGTTGACAGCTTTGACTGGCACCTGTCAATGTAAATGATTTGAAACTATGGTAAGCTAACGAAGGATCAGTCTTCCTTGAGGGAAAATATGGTAAACACCCGCATATAAGAACAAATGGATTAAGAACACCAGGCTGAAATTTGGCCAATAAAGCCCCATTTTTATAAGAACAAGACGCCTGGAGGCGTTCACGTGGGATGCCTTGATCGTCGGATGGCTGTCAACAGTCAGTTTTTATAGGAACAAATAAACTTGAATAGAAATGTTTATGTCAACATTCGGTACAGCATCAACAAACGGTGTTGCCGGTGGTGTTGCTTGTACTATTTCGCAAACAAGAAGGAAAAAAAAACAGAACAAGTCAACAACCCAGATATTATGCATGGTCACCCATCCAAGAAGTAACCCCAGCCAACAGGCCTGAACTTCAGTGAGAAGCACAAGCACGTGGCTAATTACCATATGAGACTACAATGACGACGAAACCGGCCCGAAACTATAACGTCGTCTGCCTACGCATCCCACGTAACAAGATCAGTCTGAAAAATTCAGCATGTTCTTATAAAATGGGAAAGGTGTCATAATTACATAAAAAACAAGTGATTTTATGTTGGCAGTCATGGCTCTATCAGCTGTCAAGTGGTCGTATTTTTGTATTGAGTACTGTACTGATGTTTCTACTGTAATTGATTTTTCTACTGTAAATACATAAAAAAATTGAGTACAGTATAGAATTTCATTACTGCATCAAGTTTTGTACAGTTTGGATTTGTATACTTAATGTTTCAGTGTCCTGCAGTCTCCTCAGGGTTACAACAATCAATAAAGAAAAAAGAGAAATCATAAACAAAAGTTAATGTCATACCAAATCCTACATGTACCATACTGAGGGAGTTTATTCTTGACACTTCTGTACGTTGCTCAGTTTCCAGTTGAAATTCGACTAGTTTTTTTTAATTCTGTAATTCTCTAAGAAGATTCTTGAGATATCTAGCATTGCCAATAAGTCGATAGTCCACAGGAAGTTCTAGACCATCTCCTTGCCCTTTGTTGAATCTACTTCCAATACACTCTGCTTCAATTGTTCCATCCTGTGATAGAAACTTGTTGAAGATTTTAGAAAGTTCTGCAGGGACATGACGAACAATCTTGTCATCCTCATTTTTGACAGCAACTGCAAATTAGCTGTGTGGATTATCTGGCTCCATTTCACAGAAAAGGATCTCCCCAATGTAAACTGTATATTCCTTGAAATAAGCATGATAACCCCTTGTACTTGCTTCTAAATACAGTTCATATTCGTTTGCCATAATAATGCAACAAAAACACTTAATAAAAGTTCTTTTTGACTCTCGCAAGCAAAGCACAACACTTCAGCAACTCGAAGTGCCAGGGTAATTTTGCCAAATAAACCGCTGACCGGTAGGTGCAGTGCAGTGCAGTGCAGTCTTCCTCGTGTCAAACAGCACACAGTTTGCGTTTGGAATTTTTATAAGCTGAAATATTTTATACTTGAAATAAGATGAATCAAAGTTTATTTGATTGTGGCGTGCAGGAATCAGTTGAGCTAAAGAATGGTGGTCTGCTGGATATTACACCGACGATGGAAAAGACAACTGAGCTGTCGAAAAGCCATGATGTCAAATGCAATTATTGTAGTAAAACATTCAAAGGTGAACAGTACCTCGAGGGCTGCATGAAATTCAAGCATTCAGCAGTCCAGAATGATGCGCAACAGGGCTCAAAATGCGAAAGCACGCTGGCTAATGCAAACAATACCGATGCTCCAAGCTCAATGCTTGAGAATTGTACACAAGGCTATTGTCCACTAGACGCTGTGCAAGAAGCTGAGGCCCCAAAAGTTAACAATGGAAATCTTGCAAACAAGCGAAGGGGAAGCGCGAAGCGTACATCCTACACAGTCGAATTCAAAAGGAAAACCCTTGACCTTCTGGATTCTTTAAAATCATCTAGAAATAAGTACAACATGGTTGCAAAGGAAAAAGGAGTTCATCGATCTTTGGTTCAAAAGTGGAACAAAAACAGAAGCCAAATCTTAAAGGAACTGGAACTAAATAAAGTGGCAAAAAACTCCGGGCATATAAGATCAGCTAGACAAAGAAGAAAAATGGTGAATCAAAGATCAAAGCACGGCGAGAGGGATCCACTGGCAGCAAATCTCTTAATTGCTGAATTTAAACTCAGAAGAGCAGCTGGATCCAAAGTGACAAAGCTATGGTTCAGAAAAAAAATGAAAGCCAAAATAGAAATGTGTTATGGAAAAGATACTGCTGACAGCTTCAAAGGGAGCAATAAATGGTTCCAATGGTTTAAAAAGAGGCATGGTATAGTACTCAGAAGATCTAATAGGAAGAAAAACAGTGCTGACGATGGCAGACTAACAATTCAGAAGTTCCACAAGAATTTGAGGAAAGCCCTCAAAACACAGAGCAGGAGAAATAAATCAATCTGTATTGACCCAAAATATGGAAGATGGACCCCTGAAAATAGGTATAATGTGGACCAGGTCCCTCTTCCATTTGTAGTTGACCAAGCGTCAGCTTATGACACCATCGGCACTAAGCAAGTATGGATTTCACAACCCCTATCGGGCTTGGACAAAAGGCAAGCCACCTTGCAACTTTGTATAAGGGCTGAAGGAGACCAGAACGTAAAGCCAGCTCTTGTGTTTAGAGGGAAAGGAAGTATAACCTCACTGGAGAAACAAAGCTATGATGAAAGGGTGGATGTATATTTCCAACAGAATGCATGGATGGATACAGATCTTAACATGCAATGGTGCAACAATACACTTTTTCCTGGAGTTGGAAAAAATGACCAGGAAAAGGTCATTTGCGCAGACAATGTGAGTTTTCAGGAAACTAGAGAGTTCCATGAGGCATGCAGGAACGAAATCAATGCAACTGTATATTTACTACCAGACAACCAAACTGATAAAATACAACCCATAGATGCAGGGTGTGGACGTATGATCAAAGTCAAAATTGCAGCTGCAATGGACAAATGGTTGGAGAAGGAGGAAAATATAGATAAATGGGATGAAAAACTTTCTGCGAAGGAGAGACAAATTTTATTGACTGAATGGACTGGAGAAGCCTGGAGTGAGCTCACACAAAATGGAGATCTGTTCAAGAGGCTTTTGAGAAGACTGGGTGTCTCATGACAGTTGACGGATCGGGTGAAGAGAGAATCTCTCCTCAGGGTCTGGAAGATTACAGCTTCTAGGAGAAGCTGTAATCTTCCAGACCTGAAAGAGTCAATGACTTATTATTAGCTGCAGCTGATATGTGTTTTCCAACCTCTACTGTAAAAAAGAGCACTTACACAGGCCTTCTCACTAACTTTCTCAGTTTTGCACCTCTCCCCTGCTCAACTACTCTTGGTACATCACGATTGGTTTAAAGTTTTGCATAAGAGTGGTGAAGCTGATGTAGTATGTATAGACTTTTCAAAGGCTTTCGACCTCGTCTGTCATGATATTTATTCTCTTAACCAAACTTAACAAATATGGTGTCTGTGGAGACTTGCTCAATTGGTGTAGAGATTATCTGACAGAACGTTGACAGCGGGTAGTAGTGAAGGGAGAGGCTTCTGATTGGCTATCTGTAACCTCTGGTGTCCCACAAGGTTCTTTGTTGGGACCATTATTCTTCATAGTATACATTAATGTTTTACCTGGGTAATTAGTAAGGATAGTTCAATTGCTTTGTATGCGGATGATAGTAAAATGCACAGGGTTATCAATACACAAGATTTGTCTACTTTTCAAAGTGACATAGATCAAATATCAGAATGGTGTAAGACGAACAAGATGACAATTAACACTAAGAAATGTAAGATCATACAAATGATCCAGGAAAAAGTCACCTTTACCTGGGGAATATAATATAGAGGGTCAACCTTTGGAAAGTGTTAATGTGTATAAAGACTTCGGATTGTTTACTGCTAGTGATCTCTCATGGAACAAACATGTAGATAACATAATTGCTAAAGCAAATAGGGTTTTACGGTTGATTAAAAGAACTTGTAGGGACTTATAGGACATTGATAGTATGAAAACACTTTATTGTAGTCTTGTGAGACCCTTATTAGAATATTCATGTGAAACCTGGAACCCATATAGTAAGCATAATATTGATAAATTAGAGGCAGTTCAGCGCAGAGCCACCAGATGGATTATTAGGTGTGATGATTATTGTGATATTAGATTATCTAAGTTAAAATTGTTGTCATTATTTAATAGATGGTTCATTAGAGATGTTACGTTTTTGTTCAATGTGATTAATGGACATTATGATATAAATGTTTCAGACAAGCTCTCATTTTGTAAGGATAGAAATACAGGTTATAGCTTGAGGAAAAATGACACAGGACCTTGTCCCAAATTTTAGTAGAACTAATGGTTTTAAATATAGTTTTTTTAATCGTATTGTTAGTGAATGGAATAGCCTACCTAATAGCATTAGAGAATCAAATAGTATTGTAGCTTTTAAAACGAATGTTTCAACTTTTATTAAGGATAATGAGAATATCTATTTTTATAGCTGTATAAACTTTTCTCACACCTTAATTAGTGGGGACATCCCTAGTATGGTGCATTTGCACTTTTGGCTGTCTCCTTCTCCACAACTTTTCTCTATTTCCTCTTTGTAATCTACTAGAGTGAATTTGATTATATAAATAAAAACAAAAAGGCCTTAAAAGCCATTTTGCGTTGTGATGATTTGATTTCCAGGTGACCATCTAAAATATGGCTCAAAAATTAAAACTAAACTGCAGGCTTCAAATGGACTTTACAAGAACAGGGTAATCGCCGCAGCATGGTAAATGTTGTTTTCAATTTCGATTTGCTTTGTACCAACAGTTTAAGTGATAATTTGAACCAAAATTTGGCTATTTCTTTGTTTTCATCGCAAAGGTGTGCCACATTTATTGCAAGTGATCGCTTTGAACAAACACGGAGTGTCTTCAAAAATCACATTCATGTTTGCATGCACGCAAGAAAATGGAAAGTTTTTGGGCCTGTAATAGCAATAGTATTATTTGTTTAATCAAAATTTTTGGCTGTAAAACCTTTTCAGTGATTTTTCTGTCTTTGTGAGTTCATAGTTACGTTCAGGAAGTGATTGTTGTGTGATCGTTACTAGCGGGGCGAAATTTGATGTGCGAGCGGTTTTGATCAAGATGCCGAGAATTTTAGCAATTTTTGCGTGGAAGTGTGTTTTTGGGCTAATGATTAATAGGTAATGTTAGTTTTTTACTTTGGAGAATCGTAGTTTAATCTTGCCAGTGTAAAATAAAGTTAATTTGGGAAGCCCACAATATTTCTTTATCTACTGCGGATTTAGTTGAATTTTTCCGTTCTGGACAAAATTTAATTTATACAAAAACTGTAAAAACATGCAGGTGTCAATGGGTTAAAATCGAAACTAAGGTGTGAAGTCACTGTACTTAACAAAGAAGAGACTTGAAAAGATTTTTGGCTTAGGACCCGTTGCCATCCCTTGGCCTGAATTTGCATAAACCTTGCGCATAGTGACGAACTTATCAGGTCAAGACAAATAGGAACATCTGCAAAAAACTGTACCGACACACACACAAAAGCTATTAAAAACATAGCCACTTACCATCAATACACTAGGCACATTAAGGTCGAAAAACACACAACAAACCCTTAAAACAGGCTTGTTGGAAGGCCTTAAAACGTTCCACAAAATTGCGACTTTACGTTTCGTGCTGGGTTTCATGTTTGGAACCAAGTGCTACTGCAAAACCGAACAACTTTGTAGTAAGGTCCACTAGTGTGCGCATCTCTGATCGGCGATTTACGTAGCAGTTGTGAAGTGACTTACTACTACGTGAAAACTAGTGTAAAATGACGAAACAGCACATAAAACATTTGTAAAGTAACAACGGTACTCAGCTTAATGGATCTTAAGACAGCTCAGTGCTAATCCATCACAACTTCCTGTTGTTTGTTGTTGGGCTCTCGTCCATTCTTGTCTTTTTTCTCAACCACACCTTGCTGTCCTGAGGAGCAGGACTTTGGTCCCTAGAAGGCTGGGATTTCGTAGTGGTAGAAGGATTCCCCGTTGACAACAGGCCTGTCCCCAATAACAGCAGCTTTGTTTTTGGATTTTCTTTTGCCTTTTCAATTCTTGGATGTGCTTTGGCATATCTTCCCCTATTGTTATGGTTGAATTCTTCAGCTGGTAATGATGTCTCCACATGAGATCTCTTTCTGCACAGCAGGTAAACCATACAATGATGGGCCTGCATTTACTTCGATTCTGCTTTCCCAGGCAGTGCACTCCACAGAATCTCATTTTGTTAACATCTTGCTCACAGAGCTGAAATCGACCTACTAAAACGCTATGCAAAAGCACATTGCAATCTTTGTCAACAGGTTCTGCCAACCGGTAAATAACAAGATTCTGCCTTCTATTATAGATACTTTGCCTATTCAGCTCACTCCACTGGAAAGATTGCGTGCTCTCACTTGCTGTGACGTGTTTGGTAAGATCGTTCTGTTCACCTTCCGTGTATTAAAGGGAATCTTTTGTTTCCATGATTTTCTTCTCAGAGTTATGTAGCCTTTTATTGAGGTCCTGAATTTCGTTTTGTTGTTTGTCGCGGGCCATGGCTGCATCTTCAATTGCAGTAAGCTTTGCGATTAACTTTTGATATTCTGTGACAGTGAGCTTAATGAAGGTGTCATCTTCAAACTCTTCAGACCTCTTGGTGGTTTTGTAAATGGACGAGCTACGTACTCTCGGACGTTTCTTCTCCATTTTCTGGTTGTCTTTGTTTCCCCCCATGTAATTTTAAAGAGCAGTATATTTATGCAGTTATCAAACCAAAGAAAGTTACGGTACACAGAGCTCAAACGGGACGTCTATCCCCTTCCAACTCACACCCAGTCTCTATCCACTTAGTTTCTTATGAAAGACATTTTCAGACAACTGTGGTCAAAACTGCTGCAGCTTCCTGCAAAACAAATGTGATCAGTGTGTCATGCTGTGTTGAATATTGAAACAAGCAATTCAACATGTTGAACGAAAATAGAGACAAACTCTATTCCATTTAACAAGTTGCTGAAGTGTCCCAAGAACCTTTGGCCAGGGTTTTAGCTAATGCTGGACTTTGGTGTCAATAACCATACACAAATTATGAACAATTTCCTTCAATTCGTTTTGTCCTGTATATACACATTGGCTTGAAAATGTATCGGTTGAATCTTAAAACCACTTGCATCAAAGCTCGAAAAGGACTGGTCATAGTGTAATATACACTGAATTAAAATAAAGGTTCACTTGTCCATCAACAGATCTCGAAGCATTTGGTTTCAAGTCCCCTGTGGGGGCTTATCTGGTATTTCAAAAGGTTTTCAACTCTAACCAAAGTTCACATACTCTATCATCATGGGGGCATGTGATCCCTTTACACTTCGTGATGATGACATAGAATTTACATCAAACTTCAACTTACAGGTAACTCTCATTTAATTTTGCAATTCTATCCCATCTTCCTCAGTGTAGGGATCCCATGAGACGTTGAGAGCCAGCATCTGTGAACCCAGTAATGAATCTGAACAAATTTCAATGACAAAGAAACTTGCAGAACAGGGGAAAAAGTGTACAATTCTTCATGACGAAAACTACACTGCTGACAGTGATGTATTTAAAACCCTCGTAGCACGTCGCCCTGTTTTTGGATCTCTCTCTGATAATACCAACCAAAGGTGCACTGGCTGGACCATCCTACTGTCTGAAGAATGGTACCCAGAGGGACACTTGCTTAAGATGCTGCAGAAGTTGACCAGGGGAGTAGGCTGGAAACTCATGTTCATGAAGACGATAACCTTGTCTGTTTCAACTTATCTCCAACAGAAACTTTAACAATGGAATCACTTAATAACCACGTTTCAATTATGTAATAAATAATTAGTTCGTATCCTCTGGGCTGAAAGGAGGGTTAACAAAGTAACAATTTTAAAAGTCAACGTTTTAAGGTCTGGTTTTTCAACTGGAGATTGACCTTTTAAAAAGTTCAGTAGCAAGGCTGGGTCCCATGTAATGGTGTATCATGGAAGAGAAGGCTTCTCTTGGAAAACCCCTCTCATAAATTGTCTGATGAGAGGTAGTTCTCTAAAGGAGACTCCAGCTTGAGAAGGTAAGCATTGTGACAATGCAGATCTGGCCATGTGTAGGGCGCTATAGTGTAGACAATGTTCAAACAACGCAGCTAAGAATTCCAGAGCCTTTACAGGAGGAACTGAGCAGGGATCAAAATGCCTTTTGCTACAAAAATTTTACCACTTCTGAAGATAGACCTGGTATTGTTTTTGAGTGGTTCCTCTCCAGGATTTGAGGATAACTGCTCAAGCTTTCTTAGAGCCCCCTCTTGCTTGCGATGAATCCTGGACAACTTGTATACCATTAACTTTAACTTGTTATGTAGGGGGTGCCTCACTAGAAGGTTGGTTGGCAGCATCACCAGCTGAGGGTAACATGGTAGGATAACAGGATGGTCCACTAACATCCACAGAAGATGAGGAAACCAGGTCTGAGTGGTCCAAATTGGGACAACGATTACACCATGCGATTAATCCAGCTCCGTCTTCTGTAAAACCAGCTAATAGAAAAACCATCGATTGCAAAAGCCGGTGGATCTGGTTTCCACGAGACACAGGTTTCCACTGAAAATTCAATGTGGAGGCAAAATGATCTATTGATGGTTTGCTCCATAAGGTGGATATAAAATTATAAAATTAAAAAAAAAAATTGGATCAAGTTTCCACTCTGTCGTGATAGGTGTTCCTTGATTCACTATCAGCTACAACATTGAGTTTTCAAGTTAATGGATGCCATAAAACAGTTTGGGGTCACGAGAGTGATGACATTCTTAAGATTGTCCATTTTTAAATGGTGATATTCTACTGAACATTCAGTTGTTTGAGATTAAGAATAAGTCGAAAACAGCCATCTTTCTTTGGGTGTATGAAAATGTTGGAAATGTACTCTCCATTTGAGTGTGTGGCTTTCTCAATGATCCCCCTTTCAAGAAAACATTCAGTTTGCTTATCAGTGATCTTTATTTCCAAAGGATTAAATTTGTACTTGTTTGGTACAAAGAGCTGAGTAGGTTTCTCAACAAAATCAATTGTGAGCCCTGTAATAGCATCAAGGATCCTTTGATGTGAGGTGATGGTCTGCCATGTGGGAACAAAATTTTTCAATCTACCTGCCATGTATGGAATTGATGGAGGAATTGGGAGGCTCACCTGGCTTCCCAACTGATCATGAGCTATTTTGTGTACTCCACATGAGCTGCTTTGTTTGCTTTGAATTTCAAGGGAGGTTTCCTCATCTGTCCTTGGCCCTGGCACAAAAAATATTGTTGGCAGTTTGAGAAGGCTGATCCTTGTCTCCCGTAGTTAAGGAATCCATGCTTTAATTCCCTTACCAAACTGAGTGATATGGGACATATATGGACCATATATGGGTATGATATGGGATAATCTATGGGCCATATATGGATTTCATATGGTTCTGATATGGGACATTATCCACCATATCAAACCCGTATGATGCCATATACTGCCTCTCTATTTTCTTATCTATGGGAAAGATACGTATTTCGCAAAAATCCATACCATTCCCATATATGGGAATGGTATGGGATGATTGCCATGCGAAGGAATGATATGGGAATGGTATGGGAGCTTTGATCACTCCCATACCAAACCCACATATCTGGAAAAGATACGTATTTCGTAAAAATCCATACCATTCCCATACATGGGAATGATATGGGAGCCTAAATTAGTCCCATACCAAACCCACGCCTACGGGAAAGATACGCGTATACTATTCCTATTGGGGAAAATTCAAAAATTAAACGAGACTTACCTGTAAGTTGAAGTTTGATTGGAATTCTATCCGTCACCAAGCAATGAGGGATTACGTGAGATAGCATTGCGCCTGCGCGAACTCGGTTTTTAAAGCACTTACCATGTGTGCGGTGAGGAAAGTCCTGTAAATTGGAGGGCCTTAAAAGGGAGGGCACGTAATCCCTCATTGCTTGGTGACGGATAGAATTCCAATCAAACTTCAACTTACAGGTAAGTCTCGTTTAATTTTTGAATTCTATTCCGTCACCGCACTGAGGGCTCACGTGAGACTTCAAAGCACACTGCACACATGGGAGAAGAGACACAGACCCCATAGTCTGTTTCAACGATTTATTCAACACTAAAGAATAGTCATGTCTCTTAAGCCACAGATTGTAAAATGCTCTCAGCAAAACTGTTTTTGACATCAATGGGTTTGTGATAAAACTTGGCAAATGTGGAGACAGAGCTCCAGCCAGCAGTAGCCAGGATCTGATCTAAGGGGACTAAACTTGCACTAGCTTTAGA
>BLFK01000008.1:110824-135587 GCA_014634185.1 Astreopora myriophthalma
AAATGCCTGCGAGCAAGGCTTGCATTAATATCAAGATTGGGGGATTACACCAAAAACGTGAACTCAGTGAACCACTCCCCAGTGGGGCTTTTCAGGACCCAGGGTGCAAAGAAGCTTGCCTGATCTTCCTCAAAAAAGTTTTTCCCAAAACTTTTACTTGCCTGTAAGGCAAGCGAAGAGTAAAATCCACTAGCCCAACAGCAAAACCCACTAGCCCCGGGTTATCGGACATCAACTCCTTTGTATGCTGGGGCCAATGTAAACAAACAATGAAACAAATTGTAATTGAAGGTAAAACACATACACGAAATTATTATTGATTGCAAGAAATACTCTTACATACATGCTATATTAAGCCTCCTGTGCAGTTTCTGAATTCTCTTCCTTAAAGCTTCATTTTCCAGTTGTTGTTCTTTACAACAGTTTCCATGGGCAACTTCAGGGTTGTCTTCTGTGCAATATTCAGTATCTTCCTCTTCTTCACTGCTGCTGTCTACCATGGAGCTTTGAAAATGTAAACCTCTCCTGGGGTCAAAGTTACTCTTCTGTTTGTTGCTTGACCTTCTGGGGGTTTCCTCTGGAGGTTGAGTTGATTCTTTAGATGTAGATGCAATAGATAAGGTTGGAGAATTGGAATTAGAAGAGGCAGAGAGAGGACTCTTGAATTGGGGTGTTGCTTTCTTTTGTTTGGATGGAGGCAAGCTTGAACAGCTTTTCTGTTTGTCAGCTGGTTCAATGCAAACCTACATTCAGTCATCCATTGATGACATAATGTTGGCCTATTCCCTATTACCTCCTCATGGTTGTATAAATTATATAATTTGGCTTGACATTAATAATTACCTTCATCTAGCTTCGTCAGCATTTCTTTTTTAACATACCACCTTTAATGTGGGTGCCAAATTCCTGCTTCTTCTGGAATCGTATCTTTACCCCATTGCACCCAAGATTGTTGTGGTTTACATAGGACCTGAGGGACCCTTCCATTCCTTCTCTTCCAAGAAATCGGACAGCCTCAGCTACCCTGAAAGCGAAGGCCTCCCCACACATACAACTGCGGGTGACCACCTTTGGGTTGAAGAATGCAATTGCCTTGAAAAAAATTGAATAGTTTAAGTAATCAGATCTCAATATAATAATTTGCATTCATAGAAAGTTTTAATAAATGAATTGTTGGAGAGCCACCTCTGTCTTATGCAACATGAATTTTAATTAAAATCGTAAAGTTTACTTGTCCATGTAGTGTTTACAGTGCGACGCTCAAAAGTATGACCACTTTTAATGTATTTGCATACTTCTTTGCACTGGATTTTGTACTTCTAATCAACTCATTTTGGCTGGATTTACCAAATATGGTGCATCAAAGCTTGCTTAGCGGCAAAAACCCGGTGCACAGATGTATGCAAATACATTAAATGTGGTCACACTTTTACGCGTCGCACTATAACACACGACCAGGAGTGTTTTATCAGGTTTAACAACATGAGGTGTAGCTGAGTGTTTTTAGGACTTCAATAAAACAAAATCTGCAAATTCATTCAACAGGCTTCAAATGTCCATGAAGTACGTGTGCATTCCAATTGGACCAAAGGCTTATATTATTAATGAGTTTTTGAAGTATGTTTAATAATGATTAAATTTGGCATTATTATGTGGCTTAATTCCTTGGTCCTTAATGTTTGATTTAAAACTAATTAAGGAATCATGTGGTACCCCTATCAACTGTTAATTTGCCTCTTTGTGGGGAAAAAATTCCCATCCAATGAAACCCCCAGTGAAGTATACATTTTGTGAGACCTGGATAATGTAGAAACTATTTGTTTGTTTTTTCTTAATTTTTGGTAAATAAATTAGAGGTAATTTACATCTACTGAGTTGAAGCAAATTTTATTAAATTTTTACCTGTTCAGGTGCTTCTGTGACCTTGGTTATCAATTCATTGATAATCGAGGTCATACCCTGATCATCCACCTGGGTTTTCTGTCTAGACTGTTCACCACATAACAACGTGCAATGGTTTGGCAGGACTTTGTCCTGAAACCATTTCTTGACTGTAGGTATGTGGCACTCCAAACCAACCTTCTGTAAAATCTGAAATCGAATTCAAATTGGTAAGTTTTTTTTGAGGGAAAATCGTTAAAATCTAGTCATATGCAGATTTTGTACAGTCTCTCTACTCCCTCCACAATGGGAGAGGAAAAGAGGGACTGTTCACAGTCTAGCCTTTAATGCAAAAATTTTCATTTCTCGATAATAAAAGGTATTCAAGTACAGGTAAATTTCTCAGGACATACAACTGATACATCATCTTCAATAACTAGCATATATGAAACATGTTATATTGTAAAAAAAATGGGCATTAGGTTGTATGTCTGTCCTCTTAAATTGACAATAAATTTTGCCATAACACAGTCAAAGAAGTATGTGCATGGATTCACTAAGCTACCCTACTACTTTACCAAGAATGTGATGATGCAATTTGTTGTCAAAAAGAGGATAACTAGACTGCATAATTTTTTTGTTAATTTGTTAATAAAGATATTATAATTAATGTTTCCATACCTTTCCTGTGGAATAGAGAAGCATTGTGTAATTTGAGCGGGATCTTAGGTCTACACTGCCTTCTGCAACATTATCAATCTCTTCTACAAGCTCAGTAAAGAGTTCGTCCTCCTCCATTCTTTCTACAGCACTGGATAGTTCAACCAACACGCTGATACTTTTGTAGGTATTGTCCAGCAGCGGTTTGAGTTGACGCTGTAGGTGTAGGGAGTTTTTCAAACTTGATTTATTTAGTTTTGTAAATGGGATGACACAAATTCTTGAGTAAACCCTGTGGTAGAATCAAGTGTTCATTAACAATGAAAGCTATTGATAGCAGCCTTTAAGAAATGAAATTTTCTCTTAACCAAGCTAGTAAGATCGTTATTGTCCACGCACTTTGAAGGCTAATTTATTAATGTCTCAGCCAATCACAAATGCTAACTGCATCTGGGTGGCATGATGTCATCTGTATGGAATTTCCCGCTCGTTGCTCAGACGTTACTTTTGTGGGGGGATGAGGAGCGAAAGAATGTCTAAGGTTCCAGCTGAATTTGGGTCACAGTTTTTATACCCAACAATTTCTCTGAGTTGAAAAGAAAAAAACTTTTTTTTCCCTACAAAGTATGAAAGGCAATTAACCCAATTGTAACTTATTATGGGAGAAAAAATTACCAATAAACCCTGGATACCTTAAGATGAGAATATTGTTTCATCCCTCAAATATATAACCAACCGATTAAAAAAATAACATAAATACCTTGCCAATGTCTCCCTATCAATCTTCTGCCTTTTAAGGCTTTGAGGGTTCACGTTAACCACAGGCATTGTCATTGGTTTCACCAAAGCCCCTTTGTTGGCTGTCCTCTTATGTGACTGTAGATAATGTATCATTAAAATGAATGAGTAATAAACCTAATACTGTATTTCTGATAAAATAAGGACCATGCAAACCACTAAACTTACGAAATTGGCGATAAACATTGAATGTAAGCACTGGTTCATGCAACCTTTTATTCAACACATTATAGACCAAGCACTTATTTGAAATTAATATAACCTTAATCCAGATTTAAAAGCTACAGTAGAGTTTACATAAACAAAGACTACATATAAATCACAAACCTACTTAAAAAAACGTGGTCAGTCAGAGATCTTTTGATTCAGAAATGAGAGCTTTTAATTCAAAAATGAATTAGTAGAGTGAATTATTTTCCGGTTTGTAACTAACAAAAAAGTTATAATTTCCAATGTAACTACCTTTTAACCATAAATTTTGGTTTTAAACTGTTAAAAGGTGTTTGTCTTGCCTCCCATACTTTATTTTGGTCACAGATTAAAAATCTCCATGTGAAAGTGTACGTTTTTTTAAAATAGGTGATTTCAAAGATGCTAATTTAATGATTTGGCAAAACTGAAATTATCTGCAATTTTATTTATGGGTCAATACTAATACTTACACATGATTCTTAATCTGCATGAAATCTATATATAATACCAAGTCATTGCAAAATATTTTTTTGAAATCTACAAAAATACCTTATTGAATGCTGTCACAGAAAGTCTTTCCAAAATGGAAACATCAGCAGCATCGTCCCACCAAACTGGGACAGTTTGTTGGCTAATTGACTGGAGAATCCCAGCACGTGTGCATTCTACAAAAACAAAACTGTTAGTATTTAAATATATATTAGATGTTCCATGTTTTTTGGATCAGATATCATGTTCTATGGCTACTTGTATAGTGATTCTTTCTAATAAAATGACTTTGATTCTTACCTCCAACACTGTCTCGTTGGCCAAGAACTGACATTGCTGCATCAACAGCTGTTGTTTTACCCGACACTGGTGGGCCTGATGCCATGATCAATGGAACGCCATCATACTTTTGAGTTATCTGGCAGTAGTGCAATGCCAGTCCCACTCCCCCTAACACTAGAAGGGCAGATGGGAAGTTATCGGACATGAATTTTTCTTGGGTTTTAATGATTTCCCTGAGAACAGCACCACCATCTAAGTCACCTGTTAGGGGGTAAGCAACACGAATTAGTAAAAGGTTGGTTCACACTTAGCATGCATGTATAATGATGCAAGGTTGAGCCTGCTAAGCATAAAACAAACATACATATATAAATATATATAAATATATATACATATATATGTAATTAGTTAGGCAAAGCCAAGTGCTAGTACTCTAGCTTCCTGATTGCCTTAGCAACCATTCGTGCTTGGACCCAAAACTTGACATATATGCAGATGTGCATGTACATGTGTGACAATAGCTAATTTTCTAGAAGATACTTGACAGGCAAAAGGCAATGTTTTCCTTTCTTTTACCACATAGTACATACCTTGGTATCCAAAGGATGGCAGGTTTGAAATGGTGTCTTCCATCACACAAAATGTGGACTGGTCAAGGAGACGTGCTTGACCTCCCTCTAACACTACATGGAAGTCTTTCCCAAAAACCCATGTTGCGGGATTCGAACCTTCTTGAAGACCAAGACACTGGAAATTATGAAGAAAAAAGGTTTATCCTCTTGCTATATCCAAAAAAAAACCAATACTAACGAAACGTACATTAAGCTAATATTCCTAAAAAAAATTATAATAAAAAATCAAATTACATCAAATAGAATTGGCTTTATTTTCACTAGGAGATGGGCACCCTTGGAAGAATTTTAGCTTATCTTACCTTTACAGGATATACGCGGTTTGCCTCGCTGCTGGCCACGTATTCGTCGCATAGCTGCTTGAAATAACGAGGCAAATACGGGTCTTTACTTGGGGCCGTCCAAAGTTTGTTCGAACTGAACACATTTAATATACCTTGCTGGGAGGACATGTCCCGCCAAGTTAAGTATCTAAAAGACGCGCTTGTGCTAAAAAGAACAAAAATGATTATTAATAGCTAAGAAAAAAATGTAAACAATGAAATATAAGGTTCTCATTTAACATTAGTAATAATCCTTGCCAATCTTCGCCAATACATCGGCACCATCTTTACAAAATTTAGATTTCTCCGTTCTGGTCCCAACCTCGTTCCCAGGGCCTTCTTGGCCGACACCGACGACCACCATTTTGAATCGGAGTCGGCCGAGAAGACCCTGGGAACGACGTTAACTCTGCAGCGCATCCTCCCCTACGCGCGCTTTGTGCTCATGCTTTTACTGAACTTGAGAAATCGACACAATCGAGTATAGTTGTAGCAATTTAATTGATTTGAAAGCACTCTCCAAATTCAAACTACATAAAGAAATTGAAGTCCTCCGATGAGAATTAGAGCAAAAGACTGGATCAACCCCAAACACTCTTACAAGATTTCAAGTACCATCACCCATCAGACAAATTTTAAAGGTGTGCCTCACTCGAAACAACAACTCTGACAAACTGGCTGAATTTTAACTTCTTTAGTAAAGTAGAAGCTAAATGTCGTTCGAAAGGAGAAACAAGGAATTGATTGATTGATTGATTGATTGATTGCTTTCTATGACATTCAGACATTTTACTTGACTGATTTGAGTTTGCGGTACTTAAAGAACTATAATGGTACTGAGAAACTTTTTCAGGTCGCCTATTTCATCATATTCCATAACCATAATAACTGCCGAAAATCATCGGACAAGTGAAAAAAGACTCATTCGACGATGATGTTAAAGAAAAGGAAAAAAACTTACCAGTGCTCCAATTGATCTTGTGTGCTATTCCTAACGCGAATATCTTTAGGTATTACCTTGAATAAAAACCCATTCGCACTCTTAACTTTCCGCCCGTCCACAACATATCCAACGCACTTAACCTTAAAGTTAGTCATCGGGCAGAAAATAGTTTTTTACGTAACCAACTGCTCCCTCTTGTTCTACTAGGCTTTTTTGCTCTCGCGCTTTTGCGGGTGTCTGGTCTGACGCTTGTTGAGAGCTGCTAGTACACTCATCAGGGATCTCTGTGGACTCATCCATTCCGGTTTTACCCACGGAATCGTCTATGCTGTTTTGCTCAGCAGCCATATTGTTTAAAACTATGAAAATTAATTTGAAAAGAGAACTCTCGCAACCAGTAGCTAGATGAAATGGGAGGTGATCAGTCCGGCGTTGTGATATTCTAAGGTTAAATGCAAAGAAGTGACAGCTGATCTACCAATCACGAACTCAGATAGGTCGACGATCCCAACAAGAGGAGGTATGACAGTTAACATCACACTGCATTCACTATTGATAAAGGTGTTTGAATTCTGGCCACACCTTACAAAATAGACTATGGGATACTCGTGAATCAAGGCAAGAGATTATAGTCGGTATTATTTAATTAAGAAAGTATGTAAGAACGTTAAAAGTAATTAAAAATTTGTTAAAAATAATACTGACTAGCCATGGTAAAGTATAGTGAAAAGGAATTGCCGATAAATATTATCAATGTAGGATTATGTAGTGACTTCCGGTGCTTGGATCTAGGTGATGTCTGGTTCATGTCTCGTTTGGCAGTCCTTTATAGCCTTCTATGTATTCATATTATTTGCCAATCAAAAACCGTTTCCCCTCCTAGGGCATCTGACGATTTTTAAAGGCTGGTTTCCATATGATCGCAGACGATCGTGGATCGCAGAACTTTCTTGCGATCCGCGATCGTCTGCGATCATATGGAAACCAGCCTTAAGGATTTAGAAAAAAAGTAAAATGAAATAAATTTTCACGATACATCTTTTCTTTTTCAAAGTGATTTCTTTTTGTGGGCAACCCTAAAACCCGGAAACCGGAATCCGGAATAACACTGGAATTAGGCCTAAGAACTTTTGTCTAGGCCTAATTAGGCCTAAAAACTTTTGTTTAGGCCTAAGCAAAAGTTTTTAGACCTAATAATTAGTCCTAAACAAAAGTTTTTAGACCTAATAATTAGGCCTAAACAAAAGTTCTTAGGCCTAATTCCAGTGTTATTCCGGATTCCGGTTTCCGGGTTTTAGGGTTGCCCTCTTTTTGTACGATTCAATGCTGTCCCTGACACGAAAATGGCACGGAGCCATGCGCTTCATAGCAAGCACAAGCAAATATTGAGGATACTTTGTTCAGTCCGCGGTCTACCTGGACAGTCTGTAGTTGAGCAGCAGGGATTTTACAGTAAAGGAAATATGAAAAACTAGGCGGTCGAATGCCGTTAAAAATATTGGAAAATAAATTATCAATCATTGCGAAACATATTTCATTCACATCAATCAATATTAATAATTATTTCATCTGACATAGAACCTTACAGCTGTAGACAATTGTTTTATTGTTACACATTGTGAAGCAGCAGGCAGAGTGAAAGTCGGCGCTCAGATAGTCTGGATAGTGTTTTACAACGGAGCGTACGCAAGAAAGCCACAAATACTTCACATTTTACTCATTTACTAGTGGTTGTTTCACGAATTCAAACCTTTGTGTAAATAATACTGTGGTACAGACAATTATTGACTGGCTTGATTAGCAGATATCCAGGAACTTGGCATGGAAACTAATGCACATTGCTCATTTTAAACATTGAACGCGTGGCATTTTGTAAGTACTGAATACACTATTATAACTGCTAATATATAGACTGATTTAGAAAGGTTACACTTTGTTACTTGAGAATCACAACTTATGAATTAAACTAATGTTAATTCAAGGATCCGAGGCCAAGGATCTGAGCCGGCGGGATTTGATTTAGATGATTTTCAGTTTGAGGACTTTATAATTCTCCTCGAAATTCTTATTCCGTAAACCTTCGAATATAAGACCTCATCTTACATTTGCTCAACGCCCCCCTTTTTACAGGGTATTTTGCGGGTAAAAAATTATATTGTACTGAGTCATCGCCGGTGTCGGCATCCTTCTATCAGTATTACCTATGGTGTCAGTTGCTAGCTTCATAAAAGTTGTCATCAGGTTTCAAAATCATCAGGTTTCAAAATCAATATAATAGCGTTTTTTCTGACTTATTTTTGGAAGTTTTACGGTAAACGCGCTTTAAAAAGTTTTGAGAATTGAGTTTGGCGACTGCTGTAAGCCCATATACAAGCCATGTGCTTTATATATCATTGCTATACATCTAACCTCGATTATCCGGACCTCGAATATCCGGATTTTTCGATTTTCTGGAATTTTGCATTTGTTCCCGATTATTTTATGAATATTTATGAGTTAGCTTCTTTTACACGGATTCAGGAAAAAAAAACGTTCCTCATTAATATTCATTTTTTTCGATTATCCGAACTCCAGATTACCGCAGACTTTTCAGCATGGCCCGAGGGTGTGTTAATCCAGGTTTGCCAAATGTACCTTGAAGAATTTAACTTTCATTTTCATCAAAATCTGAGGACTGTATTAGTTCACAAAAAGACTGGATTGACCACTTATTATAAAACATGTTTCTCGATCACTATTGCGATATTTTAAACAACATTAGATGTACAGTACTGAGCTTTGAAATAATAGTGTCAATCAGGATCCTTGAGCTTTTTGCATATGAAGGGTTCAATTTTTGTGGTCACGTGATCAGTGGGATGGAAAAACAGTAATTTGAAGATGGGGTAACAAAAAAGTGCGTTATTGAAGCGTTTATCAATGTAAAAATATTAAGGACACCTAGATCAATTGGACTGGGCTTAGAATGGATGACAACCTAAGCACGGTGAGGAGAAACAGGCAAATTTGTAGTAGTCCAGTTTGTTCACGTGACCTCTTTCACAAAATATCTCCTCAACGGTGAGTGATAGACAACCAATCTAAGCCTAGAGTTAAAGAGAATTTCCTTTTCAATTTTTAGAAAGTTGTGGTGATTAATGTTCTAGTTACCCCATTTTAAAATTTAGTTTTCTTTTTTTAACGTGAGTACTCATGTGACCTGCCGGTAACACTTTACCACTCTAAAAATATTAAGGTACTTGATTACTTCAAATACACAAAAAATCATTTAAAATGGTTGAGTTGTAAATTAAAATATTTTTTCCTCATCTTTATACCTAAATCGCAACTCAAAACCTGTCTCGTAACTATTGATACCTCATTACCCCTTATGCAGTACTTTTTGTAAACTGTACCAATAGCTTTTAGGGGGGAAACTACTAAACACATAATAATACGCACCTTTCTAGTAGTGGCTTTTTCCCGGTACTGGTGTTTTTTTTGGTTTACCAAAAGAAAAAAAAACCAAAGTAATATGAAACAAAAAGGGTTCAGACTGTGCCTTCGAGGGTATGGCCAGAGGTTACTGGTGATTGCGGCTGGAACTAAGAGGGTATGCTGAAAATGGAATATGCTAATCAGGCGAATGCGATTTTTTTTAAAACGCCAGAAAACTAATACTCGATTGGGTTAATTATTTAATTTTTTTAAGATGACAATTCATTGACGTTGTTCTCATTTTCGCAAATTACTTTCATGCAGGTGCCCGGCATTAACGTTTGCCGATTATGTGGAAAGCTGTTATTGTTCTCAGTCTATGCTTACAACTTGTGTGCTCAATTCAACTGGGAAATGAAGAAGAAAAACAGCTGAGAAAGGTCCTTGAATCGTTTGAGCTCTGGCCAATGGACGGAAGATATGATTCACTCTATATCATGCCTAGTGCGCTGGTATCGTTGTTTCCGAAACTTTTCATATGGTGCCCCATGAGACATCACGGAATCGAAATAAGTTGCCCAAAGCACGGTTGTCCTTTGAAAGTTGGAAAATGGACTGATATTCTCCACAAAGAAAGTCCTAGAAATCCACAGCTTATTTATGATCTAGGTGGCAACGTTATACTGGTACAAGTTTATTATGAATGTGACGAAAATCTATGTGGGTACACGCGAAGAGGCCACAGATATTTGTCTGCTTCACCCGAAATGATGTCTGTG
Source organism: Astreopora myriophthalma (assembly GCA_014634185.1). Lineage (NCBI taxonomy): Eukaryota > Metazoa > Cnidaria > Anthozoa > Scleractinia > Acroporidae > Astreopora > Astreopora myriophthalma. The sequence goes on from BLFK01000008.1 coordinate 121,221, forward strand.
TTACCTCATTACATACGTAGCACCTTTCCATTTGTGATGCAGCAAAGAAGTGGGTTCAGTTTGGCAACAATTGATTTCATAACAACAGGACTTACCAAGGACAGAGTTTCAAGGAGATGGCAGAAGAGATCGCGACTATGAACCTTCGAGCGTTCACACGCAGGCACTGCAGTAAGAAATATAACTCACAGAAAGAACTGGAACAAGAGCATAGTAAGAACATTTTGTATTCATTTCCAGGATGTGATAAAGTGATGGAAATATTTCTAGCAACATTTGAACAAAACAAAGAAAACTACGAAAAACACATGAAATGCATAACAGGAAGAGTTTTGTCCTGTGACCATACATTCAGGATAAGCAAGTACATTGGTGTTACCAGAGAGGATGGCAAATTCAACTGCCAATTTCAAAATGCGTTTTTGGGAATGAATGAAAGAGGGGAAGTAATGGTTTGGAAATTTACGAAATCTACGTCATCAGTGGAAATACTTGATCTACTTCAAGGTCTAAAACAGAGACTGGGAAATGAAGGCGTTTCCCTTGAAAAGATCATCGTGGATGATTGCTGCCAAGTTAAAAATTTTTATAATCAAGTATTTCAAGGAGTTCCTGTAAAACTTGACGTTTTTCATGCGGTGGCTAGAGTTGTCAGCACTATTCCCAAAAAAGTAGCGGCGCTTCGTACGTTTTCAAACAAGTTTTCCTTGATTTTTCGTAGAGATGGAGATCTTGGCGATGAACGCGAACAAGACACCTGAAACTGAAGAAATTGAAGCAAATTTGGGGCGCTTGCTTATCGAATTTTCTGATGCCCTTAGTGATGAAACACTAGATGCTATTGAAAGACTTAGAGTCCACATCCGTAGAGATTGTCTTTCTAAAATTCCACCTTGGTGTGGAACTGAGAAGAACGAACGATTACACCGGCATCTCAATCGGTCTTTACTTTGCGGGGTTTCTAAAATCGGTCCTGAACTTGCCATCGCAGCCTTAACGTGTGCACTTTATGCATGGAACTGTAGAAGAAAAGGATTCGGATACCTTTGCAAAAAAGTCGCTCCAATTCCACCAATTGAAAGTACGGTACAAAATAATGTTTTGCTACTACCAGGCGACAATAAGGACATAAAATGCAGTACTGAAAACGCTATTCCCTCCACAGTTGAAAGGAAATCTACAATTACTGGCACAAAAAGTAAAGAAGCTGAAAACGAGGTATCTCACTCTAGTCCTATCCGCAAGGGGTTAGTGACCAAGGTTTCTGACATTCTAACTGAAGATTTGGTGAGTCACGTCATACAAAGGCTTTTGGATGCACGAGAATTTTTAAGTGCATTCAAAAATAAATCATGCAACAAGACCATGGACGTTCTCTCTTTCTTTATCGGTCAGGCATCACTACAAATGTTTATAGACCAAGAGGAGTCTAAAGAAACACTAGACTTCAGTTTTGACGACCTCCATCAAGAAAATCTGGAACGAAACCTGTCAGGGCTTAAGATGAGGATAGACAAGACAATAGGAGATGGAAATTGTTTTTTCCGTTCTACTGTGAGACAGCTGCACAGGATTGCCAAACAGTGTGAAAAAACTGTTTCCCAGGTAACCTCTCTTGGTCTTTTAAGGACAGAAACCGAAGACAGCATCAGATTAAGAGAGTTATTCATAAAAGAAATGACAGAAAACAATGATGAATATAATCCATGGATGACTTCCGACAATACGAAAGAAGAAATAGAAAAATTTAAATTAAATGGCTTCTTTGCAAGCGATGTGGGAGATCTTTGTGCGAAGGTTTCCACAAATATTCTCAAAATCCCAATTATCGTGGTAACTTCGTTGGTTTCTGTTCCATGCATTCCATTTCTTCCTCAAGAGATGATAAATGCGGAACCACTGCACATTGCATACAATCACTCAGGTGCTGGCCATTATGATGCCGTAACAGGTATATACTACAAATGACAACGAAAAATATAAGAAAAGAATTGCATAAATGCTGGTGAAAATGGTATGAACAGCCGGGTTACCGGGTGCAAATCCAATATACATTTCGTTAGATAATTTGTACATTTTTTTCATAATAAAAGAGGCTTTATTATGAACAGTCTCTGTGTTGCCATAGTGAACAGTCAGAGAATGGACATTATTTATCGAGAGTGGGGGCTGGTGCAAATTGAAAAGTGTCGTGCACAACTTTTAATGGCCCCACCCCCCTTTCTACATACATTCTCTTAATTAAAAGACTCTCCACGAAGCTTGCATGAAAACATCTGATCCACCGCCTATTTGCACCAGTCCCCCTCTCCATAGATAATGACCAGTCCCTCACGTGATCTTTTCTGCTAAAAATAATCCTTAACTCATAGTCTTTGAATACAGGTCACCCATGTGCTGTTAAAACAGTCTACATAAAAGCCATTTCCCCTAAACCATTAACATACGGAGCTACCTTAAATGTGAAATGCAGTGATTGCACAACCAATGTTATTAAATGAAATTTGTTTATGTTTGTATATCTATAGTAATACATGCTACTCTTCTTTAAACTGCAATAGATTGTAATGACGAAGACAAGACGCAGACGATAGGACCAGCAACCTGTTCCTGTGGAAGAAAAAACAAGAAGATGCCCAATGATGAAAATTGCGGCAAGCACTGTATTTGCAGAAAAAACAATAGAGCATGCAGTAGAAAATGTAGATGTTTCAATTGCAAAAACAAAGTGAAGGTACAAAATAAGTCAACTCCAAACCATGGATGCCATTGCGGTATTACTATGGTTAAGAAGAGTCGTGTAAGGACAGCAGTAGCAGGAAATGCAAATGTCCTTGTGTGGCTTATGGCGCCGGCTGCTCAGATATTTGTAGGTGTTTTAATTGCTGCAACATTTTAGGGAGGAAAAGAAGCAAAGAAAAGCACAACACTTCAACTCCCCTTAAAAGACAAAGAGCAACAGTTTCCCCTTACAAGAGAAAGAGTAGTGTCAACTTTTTGAGATCTGAAGGCTCTATGATCAAACCTGGGCCTTGGACAGAGGTGGAAACGACATTTCTCTTAATCTGCAAGGATGTAATCGAGTCTTGTGGTCTAGAGATCAATGTGGCCAATATGGGGCAACTGTTTAGGTATATAGCACAATCGGAAAAGGTCGTTGACATTGGACTTCAAATAAGTTCTAAAAGCAATATGCAAATTGCAGGAAAAATGGCCTGTCTACGAAAGCCTTAGAAAGGCAATATTAGTCACCTTAAGGACAGACCATTTCATATTCGTAGGGGGTGGGGAATGGGAGTTTCAGTGTGCTTGAAATTTGTTTTTCGTCCTTCTAGTGTTCCGATATTTTTTGAGACGTGCTCGATATATTTTGCCATTTGGCATTTGCACAATTTTTTTTCAAGGTTGGAAAGCTTGCTCGATATTTTTTTGGGGGATCCAACCCACCCTCTACACATATCTAATAGTCCGTCCCTTATCACCTTTACGCAGTACCAACAATTGTTGGGTTGTTGAGGAATTGAACAATATATTATAAAGACCTAATACGGTTATGCGTCGTTCATGTTTTATTAATAGTGAAAAGGAATAATTCTGCATTCTTATGACTCTTATGGATAGTTAAATTTTTAGTACATATCACTCCACATGCCTGTTTAGTATAGCCAAGTGTGACGTGGGTACGGATGACCCAGGAAACTATACAAAACAAAAAACTTGCACAAACCCCTTCCCACAAGCACACAACTCACCAACATAAATTTGAAAAAAAATAGGGATGATTTTAATTTAAGAACTAATTTAACTACAAGTATGAAAATTACTACGAATAAAACTAATCGTTATATGTAAAATTAAACCTTACTAGGAATAAAACACGAAATATTTACAATATTAACAGTTCAGTTCAGTTCCTTCCAATTTCTTCTCGCTGCAGCCAACGACAACCTGGCAAACCTCTCCTGTACTGCGTTCCCATCCTTCAAATTCTGCAATTTCTTCTTCCCGTCTTTTAGTGTTACCCCCCACTCTTTAACTTTCCCAGTGACACGATTTTTACCACGGTTCCGCACCCTTTGCTATTAGCTTGCTGAACTCTCTCTCCACAGTTAAACATTCTTGCCGCCGCCGACAAAGGGATTTTGTCCATTGATTTTTCGGCTGGCTCCTGTTAATGACTCTTAACAGTGAATCATTCTACGTCCTTTTCTGCCCTCCAACCTCCAACGTTCAACTTTTTTACTTGCTTTCTTTCAGTCAACTGTTTTCTATCCACCGTTCACCACGCCTTACTTCCATTTATGTAGCGAATATTAATCCCACAATTAACACGTAATGTGCATACTTATTGTTAAGACGGTCCTACATTTACAACACTGTATACTAAATCAACACTTTATGAACAAATAAACTTACAAGCTATTCTTTAAGTACTAATTGCGGTTTACTACAACGATACATTAACAATAAGTAGTTAACACTAACAAAACACACTATACAAGTAAGAAAACAAAGAAAAAGAAAGGAATTTCATGACACCAAGGACGCATAAGTGGTCCGGGGAAAAATGGTTCGAATAGATTGACTGGACACTGAATCATATAATCTTTAATTGTAGTTTTATTCGATCTGTAAGAAACAATACACAATTCTTGAGAAATCTAATAATAGCGAGCGATTCATGAAAATTGCATGCGAGAAATATAAAATTACATCACACAAAATCCAACCGGTTTCAAAACATTACTTACCTCTGTGGCGCTATCCAGTCAAAATATTTCACTAAAAAGCAAGCAGGTCAGCAAAACGGGTCAGCAGAACAGGATACACGCAGGTTAGCGAGGTGAAAAACCGACTGCTCTCTAACATGGAAAAAGTGTCATAAGAATTCAAAGGTCAACTTTCCTTAGCGATTGCGCCACTAACTGTCAATCACGAAGTCAATTAATAAATCAAATCTCAATCAACGAATTACTAATTACTTATTTTTATTTGGTTAGTGAAACAATAAGCATAGGTAAGAATAGGTAAACATAGGGAAGTATAGACAAGCATATCTAAGCATAGGTAAATATAGGTAAGCAAGGCCAAGCATATCTAAACAGAGGTAAGTATAGACATGTACATCTAAGCATAGGTAAGCATATACAAGCACATCTAAGCATAGGGAAGCATACACAAGCATATCTAAACTTGGATAAGGATAGGTAAGTATAGCCAAGGATAAATAAGCATAGGTAAACATAGGTAAGCATAGACAAGCATATCTAAGCATGGGTATGTATAGGGAAGCATAGGTAAACATAGGTAAGTATACCCAATCATACATAGCATAGGTAAGTATAGACAAGCATATCTAAGCATAGGTAACTATAGGTAAGCAGGGCCAAGTATATCTAAACATAGGTAAGGATAGGTAAGTATAGCCAAGGATAAATAAGCATAGGAAAGCATAGGTAAACATAGGTAAGTATACCCAATCATACATATCATAGGTAAGTATAGACAAGCACATCTAAGCATAAGGTAAACATAGGTAAGTATAGCCAATCATACACAAGCATATCTAAACATAGGTAAGGAAAGGTAAGTATAGCCAAGGATAAATAAGCATAGGTAAACATAGGTAAGCATAGACAAGCATATCTAAGCATAAGGTAAACATAGGGAGGTATAGGGAGGCATACAAAAGCATAGGTAAGCATAGACAAGCATATCTAAACATAGGCAAACATAGGTAAGCATATACAAGCATATCTAACCGTGGGTAAGTATAGACAAGTATATGTAAGCATAAGGTAAACATAGGTAAGTATGGCCAAGCATACGTAAGGATAGGTAAGCATATACAAGCATATCTAAGCCTGGGTAAGTATAGGGAAGCATACATAAGCATAGGTAGGCATAGGTAAACATAGGTAAGCATAGACAAGCGTATCTAAGCCTGGGTAAATATAGGGAAGCATACATAAGCATACGTAGGCATATACATACATATCTAAGCCTGGGAAAGTATAGGGAAGCATACCTAAGCATAGGTAGGCATGGGTAAGCATAGGTAAACATATCTAAGCGTGGGTAAGTATAGACAAGCATATCTAAGCATAAGGTAAACATAGGGAAGTATAGGGAGGCATACAAAAGCATAGGTTAAGTTTCTTCCATGCTTAGGGTAAGATACCTGTTGGCTAACCTTGTTGGTTTCAGTTCTTTCCTTGACTGCCTTGGCAGGTCATCTCCAAATGAAAATTTTGAAATAGAAGTTTGAGAGCTGCAAAGTTGTTTATATTACTCATCATTTCTGTCAGTAACAAATAAAGGTCCTGCAAAGTCCAACCCAACATGAGTAAATGGTGGATCTTCAGAAACTCTTCACTTGGAAGGTCAGCTGTAGGCTGTGATTTGTACTGTTCCTTCATATGTGGGGGGGGGACAGGGGGGTCAGAACCTCCTGCTTCCCATACCTTTATCTCCCGCCTCCCACCCTTGTACGTGCTGCTCCCGTCCCCTGTAAATTGGCAGAGTCAAAACACATCCTAGTCATTTAGCTTCGCAATTCTTAAGCATTTCCTTTGTTTTTAAATAATGTAACAAGATTACCACTGCCATACGTTTCAATTCAATGAAGTTTTGACCTACTTGTTTATCTTCTTTGAGTTCCACCATTTCAGTCCATTTTCATCAGCTCTTCAGATTTGTTTCTGAAATATGTTTTCAGTCTTTTCAGAGACAACGGTCTCAAAAGTTAATTCTAAATTTTCTCATGTTCTGATAAAGTATACGCATTTCCAGTAACCAGTCCGGCGTTTATTGGGAACAGACAATTAACTCATGGAAGTAGGATTTGACGGAATTGCAGCCAAACGTCTCAGGCGGATTTAAGACATGCGTAATTATTGTTCAGGAAATCTAATCTTCCATGTGCCTAGGTGGGCACACTGGTCTCCTTCTGCTCCAAATGGTCGTTAGACCTGTTAAGTCTCCTTCTTCTTCTGAGTCGGGAGGGATTTTGTGATTTTCTCCAATTTCATCAGGTTCCATATCACGTTCTCCTCGGCAGTCTGAAAGGATCTTGCAAAACGTTTCTTCAGCAAGTTGCAAGCGGCTATCAAATAGTCTTATGGCTCCCTTGTCTATTTCACAAAAGATGTCACTTTTCTTGCAAGATGTAAGTGCTCCTTCGCCAGCTGTTGCAAACATAAATGAACTTTTGTCCTTGACAACATATTCAGTGCCAAAGATATCATTTGGTTCCATTTCGCTTGAAATGAATACGGAGAAAACATTGGATCTTCCTCTAATGGCATATGTTCCAGTGTGTGGTAGACGTACGTCATCACCACTTTCATTTCCATCTTCGGGTTCAGGTAGGGCATTTAAGTCACTAATATCACTGTTACCTGCTCCAGATAACTGGTTATGTGTTGTCTGCATTGGTGTATCAGATTCCCGTCTAGACTGTGTGGAACTAACTGATTTAAACAGTTCTTGGACTGTCGCTTCAGCTAGATCATGGCTTCTTTCATTGGCCTCCGTGTCTAAATTGACTGATGTATACATATAGAACGGAAGAGTACCGGCTTTGTCCTTGGTAAAGGAATTTCGTACGGACTGTTGCCTGACCCCCCAACCAAATTCATTCCTCTAATTGCTAAGGAGTTTGATGTCCTCTTTGTTTAGGCAAGTGGTTGGTTCTTGTGGAACTTGGAGCAAATCTTCATATTTGACACTAAAGTCAGATGGCAACTCATAATGCTCTTTCTCTCTGGTAAAGCATATATATCCAGGCCAGGCAATGTTTTTTAAGGTCTCATCCGCAGCCTCGACGAAGTTCATTGCACAATCTAACACGGTGGGAGTGTCCGTTACTTGTCGCATTTCACTTCTGGATTTTGTTTGTTCCATCTAAGAGAGATGCTTTGAGAGAAAACTGTTTCAACGTGTGTGATTTGGTGTCCGTGAAAATGACTGATTGACTGCTCAAACACACTCCGTGAATTTGGCAACAGTTAGGGCTTTCATTTTGCAATAGTTGTAGGGTGGTGCCATCTTCCAGGTTAACTATCAGAAGGCCCCCATCTGTCCCGGAATTGGCAAGCGGCAATTTCTGCTGGCCTTCGATGACACACAATCCTCTTGGATTGACATTATCGTTAAAGTTCATGACCATTCGCATGTAACAATCCAGCTTGAAGTGAGCTTTTTCCACTCTCACTTCGAATAGCCTCTTGGTCCCAGTGTCAGCAAGGAATAGAATTTCATCACCAAGGCTTGTCATTGCCACTGGTATCTTAACACTGGGTTCCAGATCCAACTTTGTCCCCTTGCTGGTCACCTTCTTCTTGCTGTTCTGCAGGAATTGATTTATGGCAGACTTCAACTCTTCGTGGCTACAATTTTTAGTATTCTCCTGAACAGCGTTTACCTTATGTCTTGCGACATGTGAGAACTCTCCACGTTTGAAATATGCCATGGGTCTTCTTCACTTCGGCAGAACCACTCATCGCCACCAGAAATAGTTTCATTTTGTTTTTTGCTTTGAGGTAAAGAAAAGAAAGGTGTTCCAAGTAAGACCTCGGAAGTTTTACTGGTAGTAATCAGCATTGGTAATGTAATTGTCTCAATTTGTCCCTCAATAGAAACACTCTTTTTGCATTCAGTGGATTAATCTTTTAATGAAGAAAAACAGAAGAATACATTTCAAAAAATCTGAACACAATTATCTTGATACGAAAAAACCTCCAGTTAGTGGTTTTATATATCCTCTTGTAGACTTACAATGACATTAGCTTGAACAATAGTTTTGATCTGGACTTGTCTTTTTGGAGGTTCAAACAACTAGTTACAACTGGCTCTGTACCACAGTTTCTTTCAGACTTACTGTTCTGTCTGTTCCATAATACTATCTGAATTGTTACTGGTCACTTCCTCTTGCGTCTCTTCTTCCACGGGCCCTTGTATTTCGTCTGCTTCTGATGTTGCTCGAAACACGTCTCTCAACTTTTTCATGGTTAATGTCGGCTTTTTACAATTTGCGTAATGTTTCTCTGAAACAAACAAAATACAGGATCAATATTTCATCTGGCTAACGAGATCCGTTTTGGCTACTAGCTATTACTTTCCAAGAAAATTGATTAATATACCAGTCAGCTGCTAAGAAATGACGAAATGACAATAAGTGACACCAGAAAAGTGATACTTACTGAAATAGCTATGATTGCGAACTTTATTCAGGGTCACCACTTTTGAGCATACTCCACACTTAACTTTTTCCTCCGAAATAGCTGTGGAATGAAACGTCTTCTCTATATCTATAGATGATAAAGAAAGGAGTGATTACGACTACTAGATAAAGGGATATAAGAGTACTGCAAAGTATAGGGAAGCTAAATTCAAAATCATTCTGTCAAGCACTTACCACTCTTAAATAAGTCCCACAATTTCTGTTCCTCTGGGGATCGTTTTATTTCAGTGGCAAGTTTTTCTGATGACCGGATCTTGTTGAACAGGTCTATTTTGGCCTTTGTTTCTGGCCGATGCCGTTGGTGACCGGGACGTCATAGTTTCTGGCTCTTTGATTTCTTTGCAGACGGCGCAGAATCATCACCTTCTACAACGCTGGCAGAGGAGGTTGCCTGGCACGTCTTACAAGTCGCAGTTGTTGCCGTAGTGCAGCTACTTGGGACTTTCTTTTTCCTTCCCAGCAAAGTAGTTTCAGTGAGTTTGACTGAGACGAAAAGAAGACGAAGCCATATTGACGCGATTGCAGACAGCCAAAAATATACAGTGTTTGTATGAAGAATAATATCCGCGAAATTTAAATTCTGCAACTTGCGTGCGAGCGTCAACAAGCGCCTGTTTTGGACTGTTCTTGCGGACAACTTGCAAACGACAATATTCTTTCAGCACGCTTTATAGAACCTTTATCTTACTAAAAACACATCCATGGTACCTTACGTTTACTATTTATGGTATATTTTTGAATTAATATTTTACTCCACTTTTAACATTTCACAGAATTTTTTCAATAATGACAACAATGGTTTACGTTTTTGTTGTCGACCCTTATACAAGGCAGAAAAAGAAAAAAACAAAACAACAATACAAACATTGAATTTATGCCATGTTTGCACTACATTTCACATGACTTGCCCAATGTTAATTATTGACTGGACTATCTGAACTCACTAGCAATCTCCTCTAGCCAGAGTACAGAATTTTGGTGCTGTTGTGTTTTAGAGAGTTATCGTGTGATACAGTATCTACAGTGTTAGCGAATGCAAGGAAACAAGGAAAAACTCAAAATATAAGTTAAGCTTAACAATGATTGCTGTGGTAAGTTCTTAAACAATGGTTAACAAACAGGACAGCACACCTACCATGCAATTCATAATCTTTAGAAGCAATCTTCTCTTTGTTTTCAATGAAGTCGTTCCTAACTGCTTCCCACGCTGTTTGTCCGCCTATTCTAATTGGAATCGATTTCGACTTGTCTAAAACAAAAAACTGGGAAGTGAAACGAACCACTCCACACTCTCCAGCACGCTCATCAAAGCAGCATTCTGTTGAGGGATCTCTACACCAAGTGGTGAAATCTTTGGTCCTTTCTGATTCATGGTCATAAGGAGCAAGCTCCCAAGAACGTCTTCCATGCACAGACCTTTGACTGCCGCACTGAAAAATACTGAGACCTAATAAAATTGTCTTGGACGACATTGATTTGAGATCACCTGCTTGACTCACCTTTTTGCACGACACATGTGCACTTGTACTCATGCCGCTTGACATTTCATGACCTATGACGTAGCCACTTTAAACGGGTTTACCATTTCACCGGAAGTAAGCCTGTTTTTCAGCCCAAGCGCAAATTTTCGTTTGCTCATTTGCTCAGAAGTCTCAGAAGTGACTGAGAACATGTTAAATGCAAGTCAAATGTATTTTGGGTTCTTGTTTTTGAAAGTATTTAACGCATTGTTGAATTTAAAAAAAATTAGCGTTTCGCATTTCTCTCCTGCCTCCCGCCCTCTTAGAACTCCCGCTTCCCGCCCTTTCCTCTCCCGCCTCTGGTACCCCTCCTGCCCCCTAATCTTCCGGGCTCCCATCCCCCTGTCCCCCCCACTCATATCGGTGGCAAATTACAGTCAAAGCTCTCCTTGCGACCACTCTCATAAGCAACCAGCTCTAGTTACGACCACTGTTGTGAAATCCCGTTTGAATTGTCACTCAAACTCTGTAATTAAGAGCTCTTGTAAGCGACTGCTCCCATAGGACACTGCGACCACTTTTGGGAATTACCAACTGGTCTTTTCCTTTGTTTTTAAGCTCTCGTAAGTGACCACTCAAAGAGTCTGATTCGTATTAGTCAACACTTTAACAAGATTACACTTCTTGATCCTTCTTCTTAACCCTAATGCATGACATACAGTATTGCGCTAATGGTTCGTTCTTAAGGTTCTCAATTACAAGTTCAAGGAGATTTCCGACTTAGTGGAGCAGATAAGTGGTTCATTTATGATGTAAGTGTTTCATAAACTGCGGCCAGTTTTAGAAAATAAAATGATTATAGAACTTCATAGCTGAGACTTTCAAGTTTCAACTTCAGCCAAGGTATTGACATATTTTTGTCCCCAGCAAATATGTAGGTGCACGGTATTTCCACGCCATAGCCAGCCCCACAGTTTACTTGCTTTCAGGTTACCACCTTTCCTTTGTTTGTGAGCCACTTTAGAAACTTGCTTACAAATAGTTCCATCTGCAAAGGGATGTGACCAAGTATTTTGTCCTCCTGTTCATCCATGGTGTTGCAATGGAATGTTTGTCTGGCTCTTCGGCTTGTTCTGGGGCTTCCAGATGACTGTTGACTTCACGATATATCCAGTGAGATCAAAGGTCTGACCACCACCACCACTGCATTGTTATCCTTTTTATTGTTTGGCTCATGTTTCAAAACTCTCTCCTCTTGAAGCTGTGGATCCCAATCTGCTACATCTTTGTATACATGGTACCCATGAATAAAGGATTCGACAGTGATGGTTGAAGTTTCAAAGTCAGCCATGTTGAGACTCATTAGCAATCAAAATACTATGTATGCGTATGGTATGCGTCTTGCTATAGCTGTCAAAATTTGAGTTGATTTAATCGCCACCATGAGAACAGTAATGCACATGATGATTGGTTTAAGGTTACACCCTAGGCCCTTAACCAATCATGTCGATGTAAAAGCAGGAAACGACTGACATCATCATGTGTACTCTTTCTAGATACCGAAGGTGATTTGTATGTCTCGATTTATCTCAAAAAGAATTATCTTTGTTTAGGTTGTTCGAGTCCAATGAATTACGTTTGTTTGAGCTGCAATACGCCTGCGTGCATTAAGTCAAAGAATTGTTCTGTCCCTGCAAAGAAACTACTGGTTGGAAAGCAGGCGTTTTGGTTGGTTATTGCGCAAACTGTTCCGAGGTGGCCAGTGCAAAGTCTGAGGAGACAGCTAAAGGAACCAAAGAGAAAACAGCCAAAACCAGAGGAACCAAAGAGGAAAATCACAGCACAAGAAAATGTCTTATGCGTGGCCAAAAATTGGAAGTGATACACACATTTCAAAACTGTTGGGAAAGTACCAGGAAGCTGGCGAAAAGATTTCAATGTGGGAAGACGCAAATCATGTTAAAGAACAAAGAGAGTATTCTTGAGGCATGGTCTTCGAACAGTGCTACCAACTGCAAAAGATCAAAGTGAAAAATTCGAGAATATTAACAGTTTATTATGGGAATGGTATATCAGAGCGCGGCAATCAAATATTCCAGTTGATGGTCCAATATTGAGAGAAGAAGAGCAACTAATGAGGGTCCGAAATTAACGTTTTTAGGCAGGCGCCAACTGGTGACTGAAATTTTTTTCCAGTCGCCAAAAAGTGTCAATAAAATTTTTCCTTCGCAGCAAAACAAACCAAAATTTTTGGTCGCCAGATGAAAAATTCTGGTCACCAATTTTTCTTTTAAGAATCAGAAGGATTTTTCCGCTAACGAATAAGGTTAAAGACAAACACACCTACCACTGAAAAACCACGACGAATGAATCGAATGCCGGCCATATATGCAGTTGCGCGCGACTGCCAAATGTTTCAAGTCATTTTTGTACCTTCTCGTCTCTACCTTTTGGAGAAGAAATGTTGCCGACTGAAAAACTGCCGTTTGGTTCTTTGCTCTATGTTCAAAACGATCTCTCCTTTCGCGTTCTATCAAGGTGATTGACGGATCGCTATGTTGCTCACACCAGGCCACAACCGTGCAACATTTCTCGTTTCAGTCCCCTGAACCTCTACTGAGTGTTGAGTGCTTCATTCTTGACCAATGACTCACATAACTTACACAGGAAAAAATCCCAAATTCCTGGAATGGTTTTCAGAATGGGTATTTAGATGATTCTCATTGTTAAAACCATGGATGGAAAATCCAAAGTCTTTCCATCATTGGGTTGCAAGGAAAGCTGGTAATGGTATTATCGAACATAACATAATGGGTATTGCATAAATCATGTTCTTGTTTATTTCAATAAACATCATGAGTTTTCATTGGTTGTTGCTATGGTTAATACAGGTAAAACTGGATGGGAATTGTACAGAAAAACATAATGTGTTTCCCTAATCCACTAATGGTATTGGAATACCGACCATTAACGATTGTATGTGATTTAACATGGCAGGATTTGTATAGGTAATAGCATGATTTGTAGTGATATTTGGCATAAATACCACGAGTGATATTTCAAAATTGTTATACGTAATTTCACGAGCCGTTAGGCGAGTGAAATTTGAGACAATTTTGAAATATCACGAGTGGTATTTATGCCAAATATCACGCACAAATCATGCTATTATTTGTTTATACTGCTACATGAGAAATTTTTTGTAACGCCATCCATTTATTTTGTGACGCGTATTTTGATTGACAGTGTACATGTGAGATCATGTGATCCAAAATCAAAACTTACAAGATCGATTGCAAACACATGTAAAGAAAGAACACCAAAGTTAATCAAAGTTTGAGTTTTCGAAAGTTTGTGTCAATGAAAGTCGTTCAAAATTAGATTTTAACATCTACTCCTGCTGATCGGCGTTTCCCAGCTTCCTTGCGATGTTGTAATTTATAGTAACTTGACAGCCATGGAAATGGTTAACGGTCGCCGACCTTTCCTCATTCATGAGGAAAGTGTTCGCCACAGCTGTGTTTACAGCATCTAATCTTTCAAGCGGTTGACGAACTCTGCTGGATTGTGCCGTTTCACGCTCTGCACTGATGATTGAAGAAATGAGTCGCTGTTCTTTCTCATCGCCTTCTTCATAATCTGCAAGAGACCTTTCATTGGTAT
>BLFK01000008.1:179307-224307 GCA_014634185.1 Astreopora myriophthalma
ACTCTAGGAAATAATAAATCAAGGTAGATGTTAGTCTTGTGTTTGTAAATGTTCAGTGGTTCTAAACAATTCCTTGAAACTGCCTCCTATTTGTATTTAGCCCACCTAAAACTTGTACAAGCCTTGGGCTTATTATATTGTCAGTGAGAAAGGCTTATTATATTGTCAGTGAGAAAGGCAATATAAAGAGTGCATTCACTCACATGATCAAAAGCCAAAAATTAAATTAAGAATCTCTGAGGTGCAATGAGATGGCATCTGTAGTGTAGTGGGCTACCTGTGGCAGCCTATTGTGGGATGTAAAGAAAAATGGCAGGACGACTTTTGGATGTCAGTCTCTTAACGAAAGTAGGGAATTGCCTCCCATCTCAAGTATGTAACCTACCAAAACCAGCGTTTAAAAAATCAATTCACAAAGCTTTATTCGCAGTTCTGGAGGGCGAGAAGGATTACATTGATGCACCTAATTTATTATCCCAAATTAATTTATATTTTACATAACTTTTTTGTAACCATAATTATCTGATTCATTGTTAATGTCTTTGCTTACTTAGTTTAGTAAGCTACCTATTACCAAACATTTGTGTAACCATATTAATGATTTTATTCTATTCAGTTTATTCCTGTTATTGTTAACAATTTCTTATCAGAAGCTTACTAACTGGTTTATTTCACTCTTCTTTTTTTCTCCCTACACAACTCACCTCTACTAGCTTACGCTATATGCAAGTTGAATTGTGTATGTTCTCTTATTTGAATTGTAAAAATATTAATAAAGTTTTGTTGTTGTTGTTAAATCTTCTGGTCTTGGGAAACTCATCACACCCAAAATTCAATTTCAAAATATAATTACCCTTTACTTATTAAATTTACTCATTTGGGATGTCGTGGTGTGATTTTTTTGTGTGTGAACCTCATTTCTGCGGCAAACTCTTTGAAGTCTTCTGAATTGAACAGTGGTCCATTGTCTGATTGGACTGTCTTGGGGTCTCCGTGGGTGGCGAAGACTTTCTTCAACTTCTTCTGTACTGGCTTGATGGCTGTCGAGTAAACAAACTCAACCTCTGGGTACCTTGAGTATTGGTCGGTTATGACCAGTGCGTACTCTTTGCTTGGGAATGGTCCACAGAAGTCGATTTCAACTGTTTCCCAAGGTTACCAGGGATGTGAATCATTTCGAAGTTGAGGTTCTGCATTTTCAAGGTGAGTCTTTCAATGCGCGGTGGTAGTTTAGCTGTTGGATTGTTGAGCAGTGGAAGCAGTGGCTTGTGGTCTGTTGCTGACTTGAACTTTGGTGTGCCAAGCATGTACATCTGGAGCCTGGTTGTAGTAAATTCTGCTGCCAGTGCCTCTCTCTCGATTTGAGGGTACCTCTTCTCCGTGTCAGTTAAGGTCCGGTTCACATAGTGTACAGGTTGGAATCCTTTGCCAGTCTTCTGAAACAGTCCTTCTCCTAGTCCTTCGGGGCTTCTGTCGCAGGTGATGAGTGTTTCGCGCTCTGGATGGTACGGGACTAGGACTGGGGCTGCTGTGATGGCGACTTTCAGGTCCTTGAAGGCTTTTTCTTGTTCTGTCGACCACTCAAACTTTGCGTTGACTTTTGTGAGCTTTCGCAGTGGTTTGCATCGATTGGAGAAGTTACTAATGTACCTGGATAGGTAAGCTACCATTTGGAGAAAAGAGACTAGTTCCTCGTTGGATGCTGGTGGAGCACAGTTTTGGACAGCTTGAATCTTGGTTGGGCTTGGTTTAAGGCCTTCTTGTGTAAACAATCGTCCGTGGAAGTCGATGGACGCTTTTCCAAATTTGCACTTTTCACGTCGCATGGTCAGGTTGTGATCCTCCAGTCTCTGTAGCAGTTGTGCAAGAGACTTGTTGTGCTCGTCCCAGTCTCTACCACTGATCATGATGTTGTCACGGTTATTGAGAACCTTGGGGGTGCCTGATATAACCTTGCTGATCTCTGCGCCAAACAGGTCTTGACTGTTGACTCCTCCGAGGGCCAGGCGTTTGTGTCAGTAGTTTCCCCATGGAGTGGAGAAGGTCATACTGTAGTCTTGCGTGATTGGGATCAAGGCAGAATTGATGGTAACCATGGTTAAGGTCTAGTTTGCTGAAGACCTTACAGTTTCTGAATTTGGTTACAAAATCTTCTGTAGTTAGGGCTTGAATGTTTCGTGTGCGGAGCATTGATTTGTTTGTGAGGCAGAGGTCCAGGCTGACTCTGATGTCTTTAGGGTTCTTGGGCTTTGGTTGCACGACGATTGTTGAGCACCAGGTGATCGCTTCGTGGTCAGGGACTTCATTATACACAGAATTAAAATGTTGACGCTTATTTACATTGAAGCTGTGTACAGAATAATTATAAAATACATACAAATAAATAAATTAATTAAATAAATAAATAAATAACTATAAAGGCTAAATATATTATATACATTCATTTCTCAAACCAGTAGTTTGAAGTAAAACTCCTTATCGATTCAGATCGTTGATAAAGATGAGGAATAACAGGGTGTCTTATTTTTATTCTGTTAGGGCGTCTTCTTTCATAGGCAGATGGATTTGTATCTCTTGACCGTCTCTTGTTGCCTTGCCAACTCCTTGGAAAAGATTCTTGTACTGATCTAGGATTTTCTCAAGCTCAGGATTCTCATTTTCGATTTTCTTCACGGCATTGTTGGGCTCTTTTAATCCGCCGGTTTCACCAATCTTTAGCATGCCAAGTTCGTCTAAGCTTGGTCTTGGTTGCTAATCTCTTTCAGTTGAAAATCATCACAGAACTTAGACCACCAATTTAACAATTCCATGTAGAACTGGTACAAACCTATCAGAGGCTGAAGCAGTTTTCAATTATAGGCTCACTTAGTGCAGACACACTATTGAAAATGCCTTTGGTATGTGAAAGTGGCAAATTTTTGGGGGTTCCATTCAAGCTGCTCCTGTAACAGCAGATAACATTGTCAAGGCCACAGTTTGTCTGTTCAATTATTTGAGGCTGACAGACAATGCTCACTATACTCCCAATGGCTTGACTCTGAGGACCAGATCCTCTGGATCCATTATCAGAGGTGAATGGAGACAGGTGATAAGAACAGGCAACAATGCACCTCAACCACTTTCAAGATTAGCAGGAAACAGATACATCTTTCATGGGAAAGATGTGAGAGACGAATTCAAGAGATATTTCAACAGCAGAAAGGGTTCATGGCAACTGCACAGTGTTAAAGACCAGCAGAGGTGCCTGTTAAATAAGTAATGCAGTAAACGTAATACAACACAGTGAAGCTAATCTGATACTTATCATGCCTTCAGGTGTGGAATTCTACAATGTTCAGTTTTATTTCACCTACTATAAATATGAACAAGAGTAGAGACCCTACAGCTGCAAATACTACTGTTGTGATTTTAGTAAAATAGTCTTTTGCAACAGGAACTTAAAACATAACTTGTTGGAACCTTTCAGTAAGCATTCCATCTTAACATTAGTAGCTTATACAGAAAATAGATCTTTTAAATTGTAACAAAAACTGTTAGCTGTCAGTAAAACACATTTTCCATTACATGTCATGTGAGAATGATCTTCTTTAAACACAACCACAACATCAATGAAGGTCAGTGACAGGTGGTATTGAGGTGGAAAGGGGTTATAGGCACTATGCTGAACATTATGTGTTTGAGAAAAAGTAGGACCATGTTCTCTCCATAGTGCACCTTGTGGAAAACCTGTTAGTTAGAAATCTCACATGTGCTTTCATTTTTCCATCAAGACTACAAAGTCTACCAACTAGATTCAGACAATGGTTTAGGTCACCATCCTCCATATCCTTGTCTACACTTGTTGCTAATTATGATTACTATAGTTTTTAAGAGCTCTTTATCTAAAACTAGATTTATTTTGTGATTAGCCCAGGGCCTTTCGGTTGCTGTTTTTTCCACACTTTTTGCCACAACATTTTCTGACTGAGTACCATGTATACTAGGAGATTGTGAGGAATTGCTTGATGTGTCTTCAGACCCTGGACTGCTAACTTTGGGATCAAATGAGTTTGCACTCCAAGACTACCATCAAGAGTACTTGTTGCAAATAAGACGGAAAGATAGAAATATTTCTATCTCTTGGGTCTTGTTTGTGAGCATCAGTGATTGGTCAGGGATGAATGTAAAAGGTGGTCCATTTACATAAACTGTTTGTAATCAAGCCATCAGAAGGAGTTTGTGATTGCTTGCAATGAAGTTACACGCATATGGAAACTTAGTGAATATTAATTGTGTCATTTCTCTCATATTCAAAGTTCACAACTCACCGCTTTCATGCCATCTGTGACTGGTCACTACGCAATCAAGATTCCTGAAACATTTTCAGGTGTTCACGGTTTTCTGAGTTTGGCATTACATAGTTCATCATTGTCAGACCATTTTCAGATCAACACAGTATTGGCATTAACACACTTGTCATTATCCCTCAATTTCATCTTGTACCCAAGCGTAGATTTTGTCTCCACTCCCTCCCATCCAGGCATTACAGTAGTACCGATATTGTATCATTGTGTTCTTACTTTAGGTTCAGATAGCGAAAATGCTCCAAGAATTCCTGACAAGAATCTCTTGAACATAACTGTCACAGCAAATGGTACAGCCACATTTGCATGTAAACAGGAAATAGTACGAGCAGGTTTTGCAGGACTTCAGTTTGACTGGATAAAATGGATCAAAGATAACTCCATGTACTCTGCATTGGACCTTGATAATGGCAACTTCACCATCATCAATGAAAACTCAAAATATACCACTAACAGTACTGTGGATGATACTGGTAACCATGTTTCATATCTTTCAATACACAATGTTACACTTAATGACAGAGGATTGTACTCATGTGTCGTATGCAATCAATATGGCAGAGATTACAGCAGTGCCTTCCTTAAATTGAATGCAACTTCAAGTTCAGGTTTGTAGATAATTGATAGATTTTAGTACATGTAAATAATTTGAGTAACACCAAAACAACAGTGCTTAGAGATAGCATCACAATTATCTTTTGTCTTACTTTCCAAAGAAACTCTAAGGTCAAGCAATAAAGGCTGCTGCTTTAAATCAAAACAGGAAAGTGGTGTCAGTATGTGCAGTACACATGTTTTGTCTTAAAACAACTCTTGCATTAGCTACTAGTTGAGGGTTTAAAGTGCACCTAACCCCAAAATATTTTTCTTGCTACAATACATCTTTGCATCTGTTTGAAATGCATTTGCCTATTTTTTTTTCCATTTTTACCAAATCTTGACATTTTGTAGGCTTCCAAAACTTACAAAAAACTAAACATCATTTGGTACACGACCAAGTCAAAAGGGGCATGGGTCTATTCCTGATTTGACGTCACAAACTACTTTGCATGCATGTTTACAAAGACTTAATGGCATGTAAATCAGTTCGTGACGTCAAATCAGGAACAGACCCCCGCCCCTTCTGACTCGGTCATGAACCAAATAAGGCTCAGTTTTGAAGGCTATAAAAAGTCAACATTTGGTGGAAAACAGGATAAAATTCTCAGTGTGTTTCAAACAGGAGTAAAGATTTATTTTAGCAAAAAATATATTTTGGGGTTAGGTGCACTTTAAGGGATTTGGTGACTTAATATGCAAAGTTCATTCATTCTTCACATGGTATCCAAGCGAAGCTAAAAAAGTCAAGCCCAACGTTAACCTTACGTAATAAGAACACTAAGGGCTTTGAAACCTATTCTTTCTTGATTAAATGTTTCAAACGTTTCTTTAAGTTTGCTATTTTTTTATTCACATTAACTTAGTGTCACCTTTATTTGTGCCATTTTGTCAGACATGAACAGTATATACCCCTGTATCTGCTCATCTTGTTTTTCTTAAATGACACCAGATCCTCTACAAGTAATTTCCTGCAATTTCATTTTATCACAAACTTTAAATCTTGAGCTATTATGCTCCATGAAGTGACCCATATTTTAGAATCTCCATTTTCCTTTCTAATTAAAGGACCTCTTTTGTTGGTGGTAAATTCAAACACACATTTACCAAGTGTTTCAACGCTGATCATCCTAATTGATTCAAATCTAAAAATTATTTGTTTTCTTCTCATAAAATATGAATTGATTACTTTCATCATTTTCATATAGCAAACGGTGGTACAGTCAACCATAATACCCTAGACTAATAAACTGTTGTTTCTTATAGTTTTTCCACCAACCATGGCTTTTTCCAGTACATCAACACACTCTTCACGAAGCAACTTAACACTCAATCAACAAACCAAAATCATCTTGGGATGCTTAGGAGGAGTCATCTTATTCATTGTAGTGGCAATTGTGTTGTTCTTTGCTTGGAAAAAAAGAACACCAAATGGTCAGGATTTACCAATGATTTTACAAGGAACAAACACGATGAGTGAAATCAGAGGTAGCACAGATTCTCTTCAAATTAATCAGCAGAATGGGCATTCGGCTGTATCTCATAGAGACATATTTGCTCCTCAAGTACAAAAGAGACACAGTAGTTACAGATCTCAGCTATCCTCAGCAGGATCATATGGAACTGTCATAACCTATGCTGATGGTATGATTTGAATTTTAGATTTTATTCCCATTACTCAGGTAACAGGAAGAATTGAAAAGACAAAGGTACCCACTACATGATTAACTTAATGCCATGAAGAGAGCACCAATTCATGTACAAAATGCAGGTCACAGGTCACAGATCATTGTTTTACCAACAATGAAACAACCATAACTCCATACTTAATTTTTTTTTTGGGGGGGGGGCACTTCCATGCATTCTCTTAAATTAAAATGATGCTCTCACAAGTTGCAAAGAAAAAAGTCATAAAAAATCAGCCGTTTCATGGAGTGTGGCGGTTTGTGGCAGTTCAGTCCAACTTCAGTTTGTGACCTTTTGTGAGATGAAAAATTCACTGCATTTACAAAGATTTTACCATTAACCATTCATGTGCAGAACTTGCAGTTAATCTTTGGCAGTTAGGGATGGAAACCACAACAGAATGTGGCTGGTCATCTTTGGAGCCAGCTGCGCTGGATTGTGCTAGTCTATTCTAGTTCCCGAGGCTTTGAACTTGCATACTTTGCAGCTGACATTTGAAAACATCCTGAAGCTTCCTTTATCTATCATTAGTTATGCACATGGCATGTTGAGGAGTTTAGTTGCTTTATTTTAACGGGGATGAGGATGCATACTTTTGATATTACTGGTATTAATTTTATGTTTTAGTCATTTTATTGAAGTTCCTCAATAGACCATTTTACAATTGTGGCTGTGTTACCTGGCCTACAAATGGAAGTGAGGTGACTGGTGACCTTGTTTTGATACAAACCTCTTTGCTTTTTTTATCTTAATGAAGGCTAGTTTCCATTACAACAACTCGTTTTGCATAATAAAAGAAGTGCAGTCTGCATCAATACAAGGTCACCGGCAGCCTCGCTGCCATTCACAGGCCAGATCACCGAGCAAACAACTGTAAAATGGCTGTAAAATATTGACCGTCAAAATTTTTACCTGTTTGTGACATAGAGTTAATGGATGGTTTTCACTCATGTGACCAGCGGCCATATTGATTTACTGAAACAAAGGACATATTTGCATAAAAATGGAGTTCAATTCCTCAAGGATTGTTTTGGGAAACCAAAATAGCAGCCGTTTCTTTATTTAGGTACACCAATATGGCCGCTATGATGTCATGTGAAAACGATCTATAGCACTTGTTTACCTGTTAATGGATAAACTATCCACCAAGGCTTTTTTCCTTTCTCAAGATAATCTACAGGTTACCTAAAGACGTTCTAGGAGAAAGTTTTGCGATTTGCTCCAAACCCAATTGTTTTACAATTTTTGAAAGTTCTATATTTTTGCGGTACACCTTTGCCACTGTTTAAGAAGGCCAACAGACTCACAACCAGAGGGATGTGACATAGGTTACGGAACGCACCTTCCTGGTTTTGTTTACCAGAGAGAGGGAAGCTGCGAGTGTTTCGAGGTCATTGTCACAATTTTGAGCTGTCCACGATGACTTCAATTAAGAGTTTATCTGAAGGAAAAGAAAATTTATTAGCAAAGATGAAGTAAAAACCACGTGTTCCTTAACCTACGTCACAGCACTATTTTGCCCAAGAAGAATTGAGAGAAGACTAAGGCAAAGGGTGAGCTAAAATGGCGGCAAATTTCAATGTTTTCTAGTTTCATTTTTTAATTTTGTTTCGGGCAAATTGCTTTTGTTTTTCCGCCAAATGTCTTTGAGAGATGTCCAGATTCAGGTAAGAAAGAAAAAAACAAAGGTTGTAGGCACTTAAAGGATGAAGTCACTGGCCGCTGCTTCATCAACTACAATTCGAAGCAGGGGAAAAATCGGCAGGAATATTTTGCAGGTTGCAGGTTGCCGGTTGAAATTTAATTATAACTGGAAAACCTCTGACAGTTAAAAGAAATGTACAAGCGGTATACTTACCGTGACTGCTACAAGACGCTGTTTACGATCGCTCAGTAAGATGGCTTCCACGTAAATGCCAAACCGGCCGAAGCGATGGGAGGAGAGTATATTCCTATGATATTAAGCCTGCAATGAATTATTGTTTTTGAAAAAAACATCTGAAATATCATCTGAAATAGCTGCTGAATTTGGTTTCTTACCTGTGAGTACCAAAATGGAAGCACAGTGAGCTTGTGCTAAAATATTCCGTCCGTTAAAATCTTATATATATATCTTATTAACCAAGCGCGAGGGCCGTACTGGGAGAATATCGGCCCGAGGTCTTGACAGTACGGACCGAGCGCAGCGAGGTCCCTACAAAAAAGACCGAGGGCCGATATTCTCCCAGTACGGTCCCGAGCAAGCTTGGTTAATAAGAGATTTATTATACCACTGAAGAAAGCTTTGAAGGTTTTTCACAAATTCCATGTAACATTATGCGGACAATGTACAGGATAAAAAGGACGAGATTCTGAGGGCTTAGCATGTGTACACTTTACCGCTGGAGCTGGCTCACCGTCATTCGTCGTGCTTTTGAAAATTTCTAATTCAAGGCTGAAACAGGGTTTCTCAAAGTCAGCCATCCATTGTGGAGTTTTACGACGAAATTTTCGAAAGATTTCATCCTCGTCCGCCATCTTAATTTCAAGTTCAAAGGGACACAAGTGCGGGATCATTCGGGACAATATTGGACCGGCAATATAGCATTTTGATTGGTTGATTTTAGTTATTGGCCCCCTGACCGCCTGAGTCGTGTAATAATATTATTTCATTTCTTTATTTATTTGCTTTATTTGTGATGGCAATCTTCTGTTGTTGAAGGAAGACCCGAGCCAAATCTAGAATCGATGGAAACATTAGTTGAGCATGGTCTCGGCTTGACATGCCATTAGAGACAGCGCGTCACCCAAGCCGAAAATAGACTGGACACTGTAAGGTACTTGGAAGGGGAAGTCTGGTTTCGATAAACAAGAGCGCCTGTTGCCTAGTGCCGCTTCGCAAGGTGAACATCAGTGCTAAATGAACACAAACTATTTTAAATTTACTTTTTGCTTAAAAAAGCCGCTCCTGTTTACAAAGAAATGACACGTGATTGTTTCATGAGAACTCATCGTAAAATGTAGTTTGCCTTGAGAAAAACGTGAAATCCAGCGCTCTAAGAATATTTAAAGTAAGTCAGGAACACGCTGCTCACTTTCCTTACAATATTAACAACAGCAGCAACAAGTAATAGACAAACAAATCAAGCAAATGAATAAGATCTGTCTTTTTAAGTAGCCTGTATCAATTGTTTCTACACACCACCTTTCTATGCATTTTTTGGTGCATCTCAAAAAAATCAGTGATGTATTGAAATCTGAATGTATTATTGAATGAAATCTGAATGTATTTTTGTACACTGCACAAGTAATTATTTTGAATCAATGTTAATTACACCTTGTGTAGTTGTTATCAACATACCGAATTCTACTTCACTTGACTTTGTGAAAAGCAAACTGACCTCTGCCAGATGACATTGTTAATTTCTGTTTGATGTGAAATATTTCTTTCCCTGCTCAATATTGTGAAGCACATTTGAGCATATCCAAATTTAAAATGTAGTAAAAAAGTATTTCACATTATTATTATTATTATTATTATTATTACAACCCTCTGGCCTCGTTTTAGAACAAAAACTCTATTGAATATAACTTGCACATTGTAGAGAGGCTAGGAAGGCTTTTAGAACTAAACCAAAGTAGTTTAATTCTTATTTGACCTTGTTATGAAAGAGGTCTATTGCGTTGCAATATCATTTTGTAATTCAACAGTGTTCAAGTATATATCAAGAGTATTAATTGCTTATGCACTTTTCTTGGCAAATAATTCATGGGTGTATGATGGCAAGAAAGAGAGAAATAATCGAGAAATTGTGCTTGTCAAGACTGTGAGGAATTTAACATCTCAGGTAGCTGTGCTTCGTCTAGGAATCACAGACCCTTAATGTCAACTGGGCGATGAGCATCTTATTTACTTGTTGTTACAGTAAGTTATGTTAGAACAATAAACATAACCTTGACAGAGCTCGATGACATTGCAACCTGTGGGGTCGCCAACGTGACTAGATTTTACGCAGTGGCAACTAACTTTTTGTGCTCGGTCACCAGCTGGCCACTTAGATTTTTTACATTTGTATTTTCAGTTTCCTTAGATCCCTTGTGAGTTTCTCATTTTCAGTTGCGAAACTTCCTAGAAAATTTTTCCTCAACGTTTATTTTGAAAGTCAAGCCCTGTCTAGTCTGAGTTACCAATTAGGGCCACACACAGGGTATACTAATGCAAATTATCAAAATAAGAGCTTTAACTATAGTCCCGTAGAGGATGTTTCAGTTAGTGAAAGCGTTACAACAATCACGCAACAGTAATTTCCGGTCGCCACAGGATTATCTGCAAAGATTTTTTCAGCCTTTGTGACCACCCTTGTTTCGAATTAAAGTGAAGTTGGTTTGTCTCC
The DNA here is from genome assembly GCA_014634185.1 of Astreopora myriophthalma. Classification (NCBI taxonomy): domain Eukaryota; kingdom Metazoa; phylum Cnidaria; class Anthozoa; order Scleractinia; family Acroporidae; genus Astreopora; species Astreopora myriophthalma. Next base: position 190,307 of record BLFK01000008.1, read on the forward strand.
TTTTAAGAGCTAATATGTAGCTCCAAATGGAAAAAAAGATACCGTAAGTAGGTAGAAGATCGTCGAAGGGTTTATCCCATATCATGTCTTGAAATGAATCAATAGTCGTTGCGGATATCTCACGGTTAGTTTTTGGCTGATGAAAGCCTTTCGCAAACCACTCCATCTCCGCCTTGAAGGCATGGGGCATTTGTTTTCTGCGAATTGCATTAGAAGGATTCATTTCCATTAGATCAACAGTGAAAAAGTCAGGATCATTCAAGGGTATCGAACCGGTTTATTTTATTCAGGAATTTCAATTTCCCGCAATTTGCAGGAAACTGAAGGAGCACTTATCGTACCAGATACCAACTCCCTTTGGGTTGTTTCTTAGTGTCCAGTCTATTTTCGGCTTGGGTGACGCGCTGTCTCAATTGGCATGTCTTGGCTTGTCGATTGATAAGTACACCTAACAGCGTAAACAGCGTCATGTAACAGTCACAGTAAGTCTACCGCTTGTATGTTTCTTTCAACTGTCAGCGGTTTTCCAGTTAGAATTAAATTTCAACCTGCAACCTGCAAAATATTCCTGCTGGGAAAAAATAACAAAATGATGAGTGAATTAATGCTCTTGCAGATAATGCAGTAGGTGTGACTGTCTAAATTTTTTTCCTAAAGCGTGATTTGCTCAACACTCGGTCAAAGAAAACAGAAACAAAACCAGTTCTTTAAAAATTCCACTGAGCACACTAATGCTTGTTTGCTTTTCAAGTTGAGAGCATCGCTTCTCAGTCCCAGACATTGTTTCCTCACTCCCCCTCCCTTGCTTAATGGCTGTTTGGGTGTTAGTTAAACAACAACAACAACAACAGCAAAAAAACAGTCACCTTTGACCTGCATTTTATATCTGCTAGGTAAATTGCTAGTTTGAATTGTGGGCATGTCTCAGGAGTTTGCACAAGCTTCAAAGATTCTCTGTCCCCTGAAAAGTATTTTTCAATGAAGGTGTCAAAGTCATTTTTTGGTTGCTTCGTATATACATGTAAACAAGTGGCCTTAGCTTTCTTTTTTTTAAACTATTGAATACAGTACTGCTCATGGATAAGCAAACCATCTAACACATTGACAACTTGTTGAAATTGAACAGTCAATGCATTGGTCAAAACTAACCACCGTGTTGGCAAACAAGTCTTTTTTCAACACGTTTTCCTTTGTTATTTATTTTAGCACCTTCACATTATTTTTGGTATCAAAAAGTGACCTGATATGTTTCACAGGAATCCACTTGTAGAACAGAACCCGGTAGGAATTATACACACTCCATTTTTTGAAATTCTAAAGTACCTGTGCCTGTGCTTGAAAGTAAATCGTTGTGTTCAGAACGCTTCCTTTTTATTTCACACGCGGTTTTAGTGGCCAAGCTTCGTTATCATCAAGTTTGCGGCAGTAAAGACAAAAATGTTCCATGACACCGCAGTGGAAGCCTAAAATAGTTTTCAAGGGAAATGTTCCTTGAGACAAGAAATACCTTCACAGTTCAGTTTTATATGGTGGGAAGAAGGACATAAAAGAGTCAGACGTTTCATACCATTAACTTAGGAAATCAAGAAGCTTTCGTTTGAAAGTGGATAGACTAGGGGAAGACGTAATTGATAATGGCAAAGCATTCCATATCTTTGGCCCTCGAAAGAGTATAGTGAATTGTTTGATATTAGTTCGGCAGATATGAGGTCGAAAATGAGCAGAGGCTCTGGTATCATAATTATGAATTTAACCACTGGTCAGAAATAAATTTGGAAAGGGCGAGGGGAGCAAATGATGGTGATAGGAAAACGTAAATTTTACAGTATAAAGAGAATTCACTTTAAAAATATCTAGGATATAAAATTACAAAACAATTACTCTTAGAAATTACTTAAAAACTTCCCTCGCACTCTTAACAATGAATGAATTTCCAAATCTATTTGTCTTTACAAGAGGCCTGGCAAACCTCCTCTGCCTTCGCAGCTCATATGAGATAGAAACTGAGGGAGGCAGGGGGCTGGTAATCTTGCTACGTGGATCATTAACAATAGACTTAAACAGGTGTTCTGTTAAGTTTTCGTGGTGGACCCTGATGGACTTAAGCCCTGCTAACTGAAGGGCGTCTCAGTAGTGCACCCTGGGAAAAATGCATGATAGGGCTCTCCTTTGCACTCTTTCGAGCTTGACTTGTAGATACTTTGGTAAACTGTAATGTAAAACAGAACAAGCGTAATCTAATGAAGACCTTATACATGCGCAAAAGTATGTTACAAGATCTGAACATGCGCATGCTTAAGTTAAGACAATACGGTTTCTTAGACGCTTTTTTTTACAAGATCTTCTATATGATCATTCCACGTTAGCATATCATTGATTGTCAGGCCGAGTAGCTTAGTGCTATGTATGCTCTTGATAGGAGATCCGTCAATGCAAACCCTAGGGAGTTGCAGGGAATCACGACTGAAGGATATAACTAACTCGTTAGTCTTCTTGCCATTAAGCTGGAACAAATTTTCCTTGGACCAATCATAGATTGCATCTACTGCTTCTTTGACTTGCTCTGATGGCCTTTAGGTATGCTTTCTGATACCATAGTATCATCAACATATTTCCACATGTTGAAGATACTTGGGACAGTCAAGTCATTTATCATCAAAAGAAAAAGCCAAAGGCCCAACTTTGTCCCCTGTGGCACTCCAGACGGCACTGTGCCCCACTCAGAAAGGCAGTCTTTCCAAGTTTGACTCTTTGAGATCTTCCTGAAAGAAGTCAATAACCCAATTGATTACACTATTAGGAATATTGACCTGCTTCAGTTTGCTGACCAAAATCTTGTGGTCTATAAGGTCAAAGGCCTTTAGATTTAGATAGTCAAAGAGGAGGACGCGTACAGAAGCACCATTACCATCTGTTGCTTCGAGCCACTCATGAACCATACTAATGAGTGCCAACAAGGTTGAAGAACCAGATATGGTACGGAACTGGTTAGGATCAACTAGGCTCTCTAGGGCAGGTTTTACATAGTCAGAAGATATTTTCGAGAGGGTAAACATGAGAGAGATTGGACGCAGTTCCTTTTTTGGATTGGTGACTTGCTTCACCTTGGGCAGGGGGTGACATCTGCAATTTTCCACACTGAGGGTAGTTTTTGCTTACTGTGTGAAGCGTGCAGGATGTTTTGAACGGGAGTGACTAGGATTTCGGCATACTCCTTTGACACCCAGTTGGAAAGGCCATCTGGGCCAGGGGCTTTATGCTTATTCAGGTGAAGCAGGATGTTGTACACTCTTTGCACTGACACCTCTAGGAAATCCGAATTCTCTTGTAGGGGCAAGTTTAGGGCTGCACGCTCGCTCTCTATGGGCTCGTAAGGTTGATGTGGCTCCAGTAAGACATGGTTGATGCAATTAGCAACTTACGTTGGAGTCAAGTTGTTGTACTCAGGAACATTGAGGGAGGAAAATAATGACGAATTTTGCTTTTTTGATCCACTAAGCTTATTCACTTAGCTCCACCACAGGCGCGGGTTGACACCTTTAAGATCTTTTACCTTAGAAGTGTAATACCTTGCTTTACACCATTTCCTTTCATTCTTCACTGCATTGCTTTAGTACTTATACATCAGGCCTGACTTATTGGCGTGAAAAGCTTGCTGGCGCTTGCATATTAGCTCCTTCAGTGTGACCAACATCCAAGGGGTGTCCTTTGGGTAGACTTTAATTGTTCTCTCTGGCATGATATTACTCATGCCAATTTCAATCACTTCGTTAAAGACCTGGAGTTTTTCCTCTCAGGTAGGCCGACTGGTGACAGCAGATCAATTGGTGCTACTAAAGTACCGACCAAGGCTACTGCTGTCTCTATCTGCTGTCTGCTATCTCTAAGGTTATTGCTGTCTCTAATGTCCCTGATGGTAATGGACTTCCTAGTGTGTTGATTGGGTACTCTCTTCCTTGGTTGACAATAACTGTATGATGGTTTGAAAGGCCAAAGGGTGGAAAACATTCGGGAGTCGAGAAGTGGTCACCCATGTTGGTAAGAAACAGGTCAAGCGTTGCAGCGCCTCTTGTTGGAAATTTTACTAGTTGTTTCAGTTTGAAATGACTCTGCAAGCGACCAGTATTCAAGTGGTTAAAATCGCCAGTGATTGTTATCCCGCAGTTAGGAAACACGGCTTCTGCTATGTCAAACTGTCAAATAGATGATTGAGTAGCTTCTGACCATCGGACTCCTCCAGGCTTGTCCAGCCGGGGTAGTAAACAACAGCTAAAATCATGCACAAAAAGCTGCGAGGAGATCTTGAGGGCGTCAGTTTGACCCAAATAATTTCATGGTTTCACTCCACAATCCATCTGATTTGAACATTTTGCTGTAGAAGTTCTTGGACCTCACTCAGCTTTGGTGTCAGAGACATAGGATTGGACAGCATAATTGCTTTGTTGGGATAGGAATCAAATTATTCAAACTCACTCCCCGAGGTGAGTTTGAGTAATTTGCACATGAAACTTGCGGCGAATTGAGCACAGGAATGTTGGATATATCCCTTAATTCTTCAGCTTTGGTTTTCAAACCAGCTCTCCTGCCTCTAGGCCAATGACATGGTACTTGAGAAGAGTACTTGAGTACTTGAGAAGAGATGGTTTCAGCCCTCATACCGTAACAAGAGAGATTTGCTGCTTCGACGATGACGGTTGAGCGGTTTCGGTTGGACAAGAACGGAAAACTCCAAAATACATCTCAAAACAAGGGAAGAAGGATTGAAAAGGATGCATCACGATGACAGAGCCATAAAGCCTTCTTGTCTTGAGATTCGAAGAGCTTAATAATAGATTAGGAAACTGTAAATAGGAAATTTCCTGGCTTAGAAACTAAGTGCATGCAGCTGTGACCAGCGCTTACAATCAACCCGAGGGGTTTTTGGGTATGTCATTAGAGCAGTGTTAGAGTTGTTTTCAGCCCACTTCCATATGATATAAAAGTGGCAAATTTATCAGCTCAATGCCGAACTTGAAAGAGGAGTAATTGAAAAGCGTGATTATGGGCCACCAAAATCTGACAAATACATAAATCAATATTTTCTTGTGAAGTATATATATGAAATAATTCATATGTGAACTGCGGTTGCAGATGAAAGTGAATAATGATCATTGCAGTTAATCTTCCAATTTAAGCAATTGGAAAGGAGAAGCCTGAAAAAATCAAGGCTTCAATGGGATTTGAACCAGTGACCTCCGCGATACCGGTGTGATGCTCTACCAACTGAGCTATGAAGCCACACATTTTCTTGTGAGCTGCATTCAATACCACGTCCAGCGAATGTTACCTGAAAGGACGGGATTGCATTCTCTCCTGGTCAAAAGTGTGAGAATCAAAACTATGTAATTGTTATGCTGAATGTTTCATATCACTAATGCAAAGATCAACGTGTTGGTTTTTGTGTTGGAACAAAAACACCAACATGTTTCAAGTTGTTGTCTTTTAAATGCAAAATAGTCTGCATCTAGTTTTAAACACATTAGCTGGTTTGCTTATCTTTGAGCAGTTCTGTAGAGGTGGTGAATGGTGAATTTGAAAGTTTTGGAAGGTGGCAAGACTAGAAAAGGCTTTGCACAGCAGGATGGCATCACACTGAAAATCAACCTTGTGACACCAGTTAAATTTGACTAAAATATTTCAAAATCCTTGATTTTCAAAGGGCAGTTTGCCACCCCTAGTGAATCGAATTCTAATTGTTGTTCTTTGGAATGTCAGGATTTTTTTTCTTTTCTCTTTTAGATCTATTTGAATTTCCACTAGATGAGAAATGGGAGGTCCCAAGGGAATCAATAGACATAAAGGACTTAGTGGGAGAAGGTGCATTCGGATATGTTGCAAAAGCAGAGGCTTTCCAACTGCCCAAAGTGCCTACACCTTGCACTGTTGCTGTCAAAATGTTGAAAGGTTGGGAGCTTTTTAGCACTCTTACCTTCTTGTTAACATTGGTTTATGTGAATGATACACACAAGTCAGGCATTATATGAGTGACCTTCAGTATATATTCCAGAACTTATTTGATTATTTCAAAATTCACTCAGAGGTAAATGTATGATATGAGAGGACACGAGGACTCCTCCAAGGTATCTAACACCCAAACTTACATATAAGACTTCAGTGATAAGCTACTTAATGAAGGAAAAATTCAAGCGTCTTTAAAATCCCAATTCAAATGGAGTGATTAGGCCTTTAGTAAGTGTCTTTCTTTCTTTTTTTTGGGGGGGGGGGGGGCATTTTGTCATTTTGCTAGATTGTTGCCAGACTCCAGTATAATAATTGGTGCTGAAGTTATGGGATTTTAATTCCATAACTTCAGCAAAAAAAAAAATCCCTTGAAATTTTTTTGTTTCACAGTAGTTTCAAATCATTTAAATGATTTGAAACTACTGTGGTAAGCTGAGGAGGGACCAGTCTTTTTTCAGGGAAAATAACAAGACAATTATTAGTTTGTATTCTGTAGCCAGGAGCTTTTTCTAATTTTGATGCTAATTTGCGTCAATTTTGAAGATTTTGGCCCCCAAACCAAGGGCAGTGGTCTAAATCCCTTGGGGAAAATCCCAAAGTCAACCCACTTTGTCTGTAAGGGTTGTTTTGTGTATCCTTCATTTTGGCCAAGTTTCATTGAAATTGGAGAGAGAGCTTGTATCACACCTGCCTGGTCCTCTCATGAACTCAGTCTTATTATTAGGCAGAGGCAGCATGGCTGACTGGTAATGATGCTGATCTTAAATCCACATCCCAGTTACAAGTCCTGCACTGGAGTTGTTTTAGGCCATGACTCACCAAAACAGCAAGGTTGCAAAACTTCATCTTGCAGTAGCAGATATGGGGCGGGTTCTGTGCCACGCTTTCTATGTCCTGGGAATTTTGGATAGTAATTTCAATGGAGCAATTGCTTTGAAAAAAAAAATTTCTTTGTAAAAATAAACTGAAATTTATCAGAAAAATAGCGCACATTTACCAAATTACCAGAAATGTTTAAATAATATGTTTTAATATTGAACACATTTGTTAATATTCTATATATTATTTTAAATTCATAGGGCATGGCACATAACATGCTCTATATCCACTACTATTCTATAATGTTGCAAAAAATGCCAAAATGTCTTGGAAATGTTTGATAGAAAGTATATCATGTTTAAGTATTGATCAAATTCATTAATAGTTATTGAATGAATGTCCTGTAAATTTTTCATAGTCTATAGAAATTCCAGTGTCCACAAAAAAATAAAATTGATTTTTTTAAAAAACGTTATTAAAAGTGTTTGTTTTGATATTCTGAAACTTTAATAGTTTAAAAACTAAACCTTGTAATCATGTTATCTGCTTTTATTGAGGGCAAAAATGGTTAATTGTACAAAACAGATTTTAAAAATTAAAAAAATCTGTATGATAGACGATAAATGTATTAATTATATTTATGAAAAAATATAATTGAAAAATTTGTTGGTAATGATGATTATGATGATGATGATTGTGATAGTGGAATCGATGGAAAGCACATGTGGAGGCCCTATGCACCATCTTGGCACCAGGCGACAGATGATGATGGTGATTGTAAAGTTATTTGTTATGACATTTTAAAAAAAATTGAAGAAATTGTGGGGGAAACTATTTTAATTTTAATGCAAGCTTTGCTTACCTGGGATGAAATAATTCTTGTAAGTCCCTATTTACATCTAACAAAAGATCAAAATTATGAAATTCATTTTGATCCAAAAAAAGATAATATGAATGGATATGAAATTTATGTAAAAAGGTATAGTTCTTCATCTGTAAAAGAAATTCCTTTTTGAAAACTTTTAAGATCAAAATTAAAAAAAAATAGTAATCAGATTTATCACTAAACAGTTGTAAAATGAAAAAACATAACTCATTAAAATTATTACAATTTCGCCCAAGAATTAAATTTTTCTGGATGTCCTTTTCACTTTGCCAACGCCATTGTTTTCTTATTATCCTTACACAATGTAATGAACACTATATTGAAGGTTTTCCTTTTCAGTTTAATTGTTAAATTTGATTCCTTTTCAGCTCACCAATTAAGTTCCCTTTCACCCTTTACATCATTAGTTTAACACCTTTGAGTTTTACACTTCCTGTGGACTTTGTCTTAGCTTAGTTTTTAGTTACCCTGCATGTGGGTAGTGTGGAGCTTGCCAGCACTTATAATAATTTACCAGAAAGTTATCTTTGACTGTTGCAGCGCAAGCGGGAACTGATGTGTAAGTGAAACGTTTATGTTAGTCCTTAAAAAAAGGTTACAGTGTAGTATTTTGACTTAGTAAAATCGCGGTTTCTGTAAGTTCATTTTGCTTTAGTTTTACACGTGTCATACCTCAGTTTTAAGGTTCTATTTTGTTTCTTTCATTGCGAGACTTTCCGTTATTTGCGTTCCTTGTAGTTTAGGTTTCTTTTATATAGTTCTTCTGTAGGATTTTGTGCATCGTAAGTCATTCTTTTTCACGTTTCAATATCATAGTGACACTCCCAAAAACATTTGTTTCATCAAAGTAATGATCGGAATGTCCGCTATTGTTCATATGCGATTCCTATCGTTTATTTCTTTGGCACTTAGTGATTAGTTTATTGATTACATTGTGTTTCAGTTTACATTCGAATATTGTTGATTAAATCACCACTATTAAAAGTTGGTTCTCCGTGGTACTTTTGGCCTTATTCGACCAGTAAAACAAGCGCTATCCAGCTCATCGCGACACGCTGCCTGGCCTTGTGACTCTGCGCCTTTCAACAGACGCCGTGAGCAGTGCTACACATAATACTTTTTCAATCCTGTAAAACTCTGCTTTTAGTAATCCTTTTTTCTGGTTCATTCATTAAATCACTAGTTGATAAGTCACTGGTTTTGCTTTATTAATTGATTTTACAACAAAGAACTCCTCTGTCCAGTTTGGTTTATAGCCTTTAGCAACTTGCATCTGTATTTGAAATAAGCACTTTATCACCAACCCAAAGTAATGGCTTGCCAGGTTTTTGCTAAATTAAGTCACCATATAAATTTTGTTTACACATTTTTCATCCTTTTAATGTTCAAGTGTCACTGGTTATTATATTGTGTAAGCAAGTTGGCAATCTTGAAATTACACTTCTCTTTTTCACATTTTGTGTGATTGGCTTGTGTAATTCATCTCTCAGATGTTGAGACCAATCATCTTTCAATCTTAATCATTTTTGTCAAAGAGGGGCCCATTCTTATTTTTTATTAATTGCATTTCTCTCATTAAAAGGAATTGCATCTAAAGTTTCTACAATTTTTTGATCCACCTTGTTTTCACAATTCTTTGTATTTCCACCCTTAATCAACATCGTGTTGCATTGCTACTGCATCAGTTTACCAGTTGGCAGAGGCACTCGCAACACTTGCCATGGGTTTGGCAGATGCAGGGTTTCTCCGACGAGGTGGGTTTCCCTTTGTAGGTTTTGGCCTGGTGGTGGTGGAAACAGGCCTGCCTGTAAAACAGACAATGGCAGTGTAGACACTGGACAGCGGGTGACCTATACTGGCAGTAGGGCTTGGCATTGTCCTTGCATCTGTCCTGCAGGCAACAACTGCAATGGTTTGCCTTGTTGGGGCAGGGATGTCGTCCCTCGCTCTGGTACGCCTGTTAACAGTGCAGGCACAAATGTTGCTGGCCTAACAGTCCCGGCAATGAAGTGACGGTGTCGTAATATTCGTCCTTGTGGAGGATACCCAGCAAGATCTCGCCCTGCTCTTACGCAAACGGAGCATAAGCCCTGTTGGCATTCATGACCATGAATTTGTAGTTGTAGAGACTGGGAACCAAAGCCAGAGGCGTGAGTTCCTCAGCCTACACGGTCCGGGACCCAACCCCAGCTTCTCCAACAGATGGATGGCCACCTTGCCCTGTTGACGTTGATGTTTTTGCATCCACTTGTTCCATCCTTGGTGGTCGTGGCCTGCCCGGTAGAGTCAGTGTGCCATCACGATGGCCCGAGCAAAACACAGACCGTCTTCATCCTGCAGCATTTCCATGATGGATTTCGTCATGGCCTTGAGGCACGTGGATGATTCATGGCCAGGAAGACATGCACGTCAACATTTCGGCCTGAACCATGCATGTGGGTGAACAACAGATGGAATGAGTTGTCCATCTCGAACTGCTCATTGGAGTTGAGCATCTTGCTCACATTCTCCAAGAGGCATCGGTCCGCCATTCTCCCGCTGTCAAACCCCAACTGTTGTAGGCGCTCTGGAAACGATTGGATGCCAATGAGATGTAGATGCAATCCTGATCGGTGATGTCTTTGTCGTCAATGAGATTGTTCATGGCTGCCCATAACCCTTGGACCAAGGCATCAATCAAATGTTGACGTGGAATGAACCCTCTCTCTTGTCGAGGCCGCAGTCGGAACACATGTTCCCTCACGCCCATCTGTACACTGTGCTGGTCCACCACCGGATCGCAGCAAAACACGAACCAGCCTTGGTCAGTGGAAGGAGCACAACCACCCCTAGTTGTTCTTGGTGGGCCAGTTCAGAAGCGGCAACTTCCTTGTCTGCCAACATCATCGCCCTGAATGTGGAGGAGGAAAAAAACATGAGTGAAAAAAAATAATAAAAGAGGTCAAAAATAAATTTAAAAAAACACACCTCGTCCGCAATGGCATCGTGGCCGGGGGGGGGGGTGTCCCACGAAATCTGTCCCAGTCCCTTTTTAAAAAATCAGGTCAGAGGGTGGATGGGGGTATCCCCCCAGAAGAGCCCTCAAGAGTCACATGAGGTCCAGGGTGTGATCCGATTGGTGCTTCAAAATTGTGCTCAAGGGTGGGTCGCCATGACAGCCCCTCAGTGCTTCATTCTCTGTTCTGGTTATTGTGTATGCCATGCCATACAAAGATCCTTGCCGTAGACGAGCCTGCATCAAGGCATGGAAAACCACCCACCTGGAGAAATTGAGGGTGCAGAAAGCGTGTTACTGGCAGACGCATGGGGAGCAGCAGTATGAGGAACTGCAAATGCTGGCTAGCCTCATACCCGGAGAAAAGACGAGCGCAGAACGAGAGGGAACTAAGACATAAAAGAGTGCTCCGTTGGTGGCCACCACCAATGCCCTGCGTCATGGTGTTGGAGGTTTGCCCCCAGGCCCAGCAGAAGAAAGCTGAACTGCTGGCCAGATGTCGCACCCTCTTGCCACTGCCATTGCCCCTGCCGCCGCTGCCACCACGGCCAGTGGTTGACAGTTGGGAACAAGAGAGACGCCCTAGGAACGGGAATACGCCTGAGTCTACCAACGACGCTGGGTGCCGATCCTGTCAAAGCTCCACCCATGCTGCTGCTGCTTTTTCGGCTACTTTGTTCTTCTTTTGCTCTGTGCTTGGTGTCATCGTCATCAGGTCTGTGATCTAGTAGTCGGTGCCGTGTCTTCTTGCCTTCTTCCCACTCTTCCCAACTGGGTAGAGGTTGCAAAGGTTGGCTGCGTTTTTTCTTGGGTTTAAACCCTGTGGCTTCCAGTTCTTTGTGCAACTCTTCTTTCATGTGCTGAGGCCGGCACGGCATCGTCTTGGGTCAGGCTCCCGAACTCCCTTTTTTCTTGACGGGTTCAGTCTTGGCCCCATTGCTAGACCCAGGCGTCGCCAATGCCACACATGTTGCCAATGCCTCAACATGTATACGCCCTGTATTAGAATATGCGTGCCCAGGTTTTCATCATTCTTTGCCGCAATATCTGTCTAATGAAATGGAAAGGTTGCAAAAGCGCGCATTGCGGATAATACTACCCGACTTATCCTATGCTGAGGCTCTGGTAGCTGTAGACATCACGTCACTGTACGAGAGGAGGGAGGCCTTGAGTAGTGCTCTATTTGACCAAATTGTAAGGAACCAAAGCCATAAGCTCCATGATCTGCTGCCGCCACGCAACGGGTCCACTTATTGTACCCATTATTGACCTTCCTCCAGCACTTCATCTTTGTACGGAGGTAAGAACCCGCAAGTATAGGCCTCGTTGCGCGGTTCGTAAGGGGGAGGCTCCTCCACTGGCTGAGGCTAAGGCAAAGGTAACGGCTCCAAGTCTGCCACAGGTGCCGGGATGCTGGCCAACAGTTCCTCAAGGGTCTGAGGTTCTGGCAACTGCAGTGTCTTGACCTCCTCCTCCTTCTGTTCTTGGGGCACGATCACCATCTTTTCTGTTCTTGGCTTGGTGGGCATGGGTGCTCGTTGCATCCTCCAGCAGGGAGGCGGGTCTGCCACAGCTGTTGCAAGGTGTGGTGTCATCAGGTAGCCAGGCTCTCAATTCGAAACGTTTCCCACCTTGAGCGTGACATTGGGCAGCAGCTTTTTGGTGGGCTTTCTGCTGGGTGGACGTGGGCCACCTGGACTTTTCTTGGGGCACGGATACTTCGCCGTACCCGCAAGATGAACTCTTGCTTTTACCACACAGTGAGAAAACCAGAATGAAACATGGGGGGTGTGAGCACTGTTCTAATACCCTCATCAGCACGCCCTTGACGGAATGACCTCATCAGGGCAGATGCCGATTGGTGGAGAGAGTTTTCGTGGCATCCAGTAAAAGTACGGTCCAGCATGGGCCGTGAAAGTACAGAGGACGTGCATGCCATGACATGCTCCCAGCATGCTTGGAACCCGGATCTATAAGAGGGACCTGCCCGTGTGTACACTCGCAGTCATGATTTGCCACTACTACAAGAAGCTCAAATCAGACAACTTTAGTACCAACGAGGAGTACCATGAAACTCATGTATAAGTCGCACCCGCATCAACCTTGAAGCCCTCCAGTGCCCCAAGTTCGACAGCATGACACAGGGTTTGAACACCGTCCTCTCTTGTCAACATCAGGAGGATCCTCTTCGTCATCACTGCTTGTGCGTGGAATGTTATCATTTTGTGCAATGGATGTGCGGGACCTTGGGCCTACCCAGAGACGTGCAGTTTGTCAATATGGAATTTGCCTGGCACTTGGGACTTGCTTGATTTGTACGATGAAATAAAAGACAATGCAACTATTGCTCCATGAGTGTTGGTCATGATTTTAACAAAGGGGGTCTAAAGAGACCCCAAGGGTGGCTTGTCCAGGGATGGTCCAGGTCTGATGTGGGGCTGAGGCAGTCCTTTACAATGGGGGGGAGGGGGGGCTCTGGGTCTTCAACAAGGAATAATACGTCTATCAGGCACGTGATCAGTCCGGGATACAACCATCGGTTCCAAACAAGTTGGTAGAAGTGGCACCAGGAACGTCGGAAATTGCCTAATTGGATCCTGGAGGGTGGGTTGGTGGCCCAGATGACGGCATACCTCACTTGTCACACTTTTCATTTTCTCACGGTGTTCTGCCCAGTCTTTCATGTTCAAAACGATGTATTGCAAATCGGGTGGAAGCACATCCCACAGGCTCTCCATGATTTCAACTGTGGTCTTTCGGATCGGGGAACTCCCTTTATTCGACACACCCCTGACCAATCAGGATGTGCCTGGGCGTCATGGGATCTTCTGGTGGGATACACCCATCCCCCTCTGACCTGATTCTTTCAAAAACAACCGGTCTGAGACCCTCATTGATCCTCCCAATAGGTGTCACATGGGTCTTGTGGACTCGACACCCTCGTGGGTGGTGAACTCACTGACTTTGCTCTTGCTGAGATGGCTAGTTCTACTGTTAGTCCCACCCACCAGTTCAGATTGATTTCTCCTAGTCAGGGACGGACTGTAAGTCTAGGCATTTGACACCAGGGATGAGTGGTCGCTTGGACCCTGCCTACAGGTTCCCGCTCTGTAAGTATAGGTTTTTTTTCTTTCGTTAAGTTGTTTGTCAAATTCATTTGCATGATTTCCAGCTCAGTTGACCCATTTCTGGTCTTGCGTGATCTGTGACGTCATACTCCACCTTGAGGCCGCTCAGGCCTAAACAACCTCGGGTTAGGGTTATGCTTTAGGGTTTTTTTTGGCACCAACTTTGCCTTTTTTGGCAAGACCCTCCATGATGCCCTAATCTATTCAAAGTGGCTGTCTTTCCGTTAGCCAACCAGTATGCACCCTTTGCTGCAAAATTCAAATTCAGCCAATCACAGATCTCCTTGTCCAACTGTCAAAAGGCATGCGAGCATCACTACACAACTACTGTTGTGTGTGTGTTGTGTTTAGTGGATTTGGATTTGTGTTTAGCGAGTTTGTTGTTGTATTTAGTGGATTTGGATTCATGTTTAGCAAATTCCTTGTTGTGTCTAGCAAATTGCATTTTGTGTTTAACAAATTTCTTGTGTTTAGAGAACTTTGATTTGTGTTTAGAGAATTAGTTGTACAACTATTTAGAAAATTAGATTGGGTTCCATTTTTTCATGAGGCCAAAGTAAATAGGTCATTAATGGTATATAAACGACTGTCTGGGGACTGCCCGTCTTATATGTCTCAGATGCTGATAAGAAATGCTGATATCAGTGAAAGATCAAGCAGACATGGACTATTAAACCTTGTCTGTCCCCGATTCAAACGGGAATCAGAGGGAGGAAGGTCTTTCATAGTATCGACCACACGCCTCTGGAATATGATATACCAAGTAATATTAGAAACAAACCAAGTCTAGCAAGTTTTAAGAAGACGATGTTTGATCATTTTAAGGACAGCTACAAACTTTTAGATCGCTTTATCTTCTAGTTTATTCTTTTTCATTAATTCCGTCTTTTAGAGTAATCTATACTTGTCTTTTTATAGTGTACTTTTATGAATCTTTGCAATCCTAGTTTCTTAGATTTTAATTACTATTGCTGTTCCTATTGTATTATATATTAGTGGGCCACCTTTCATAGTGTACTTAAATGAAATTTTACAATACTAGTTTCTCAGATTGTAATCATTATTTCTGTTCTTTTGTATTATATATTAGAGGGCCACTGGTTCTTCAGTTTTATACTGTCTCGTGTTTACCCTCGTTAAATAAAGTTGATTATTTATTATTATTATTATTTAACAGATCCCAGTTTAAACAATCTGTTGATAAACAAGACCATCAAATGAAGTAGTCATGCCAGATCCTTCTTTTTCTGGTTTTTAGGAATACCTTTTAATCAATTATTATTTTTTGCTTTGGTAGTTTTATTGGCTTTTCTGTAGGTCTGGCTCCAGGTTTGTTTTTGTTTTTGTCTTTTTGTCTGTTTTTTTTTTGGGGGGGGGAGTCTATTTTTTCCTTAGTTCTGGTATTGATCTCTTTTTTCTTCTTCCTTGTTCACAAGATGCTGTAAGTTTAAGATAGCATGACAACAATGTTTTTAGTTATTCAAACAAATGACCAATGAAGAACATGATAGATAGATAGATAGATAGATAGATAGATAATAAGGGGCAAGTGGATTCATCAATAAATCTTTTATAATTATGAAAACTTGAAAGAGTGGCACATCCTGATTTAGACCTGGTTATCACAAAATCTTGCCAATCCAGTTAGTAATAGTGATGCAGCAAACAAATCTTAAATTGACCAGAGTCATGTTTCCAATGCACACCCTTATAAAAACGTTTTGGATTATATTATGAATAATCTGCTGCATATCTCTTCAGAAACTATGATAGAAGTTGATAAAATTGTGAATCTTAATAAAAACTTTCACTCCTTTGATAAAAGGGTAATCTTTGTGAAGCCTAAAAAAAAAATCAGGCAATGACTATCGATCAGAAATCAGCTTTAACTTTTACTGAATCCAAGACCCCTTAAGAGCACTGCACCAGCATCGCAGAGGTCGTGGGTTCGAATCCTGGTGGAGTCACTTGAATTTTTCAAGTGCATATAAGAGACAATCGCTTAAATTTTCCAGAAAGTGTGAGGATCATTTGTTCAGTTCAAATACTACACTGTTGTGCGTTGAGTGGATAACATGATTACAATGTTTGGAACAAGATGCAATTAAACTATTTCCTAAAAGTGAATAAACTAAACTCAGCCACTGTTAAAAAACAATAGACACAGAGATGGAATAACCCATTACACTAGGAGCATTAGTCACTCATTGACATAATGGGAGTGGATTCAACTTATCCTGTAAAATTCAGTGACATATGCTGTATAATTTACACTGTTGAGTGAACCGTGAGTAGTATAAGCGCTGATGTTTATGATTAACACAATGCTTGTGAAGCTTCAAAAACAGAGTTAATAATAAGGTAACAAATCTGTCTTTTCCCATAAATAACAGAGGTGCTGTTTCAAAGGAATTTTTAATATTAAACATGGCAGAGAACATTTATTATTCTTATCTCATTATTTTTTGTTATGAAAAAATATTTTTTTAAGGCAGTTTTTTGAAATGAGCATATGCTAATGTATCATTTTATATATACATTTGTTTGCTTATAAAATTAAGTTGAAAATTCTCCAATTCTGGCATTGTTTCTTTTTAACTTTGATTCTTTCCAGATTTTTTTGAAAAAAATTTGATTTGATTTTTTTTTGAGAACAAAAAAAGCCCTATCAAAAATTTCGAGGCATTCCTTACTCAATACACTAGTAAAATAGAATGTCGATGAATTTGATCAATATTTAAACATTACATACCTTTTTATCCACTTTACTTCCTATCAACAATTTCATGGACCTAGTGATTTTTTTGCGACATTATAGAATAGTGGTAGATATGGGCATGTTATGTGCCACACCCTATGAATTTCAAATAATATATAGAATATCAATGAGTTTGATCTATATAAAAACATTATATTAATATTTTAAAAAATTCTAGTAATTTATGTGAGGTATTTTTTTGATAAATTTCAGTTTATTTTGAAAAAGAAATCGCTCCATTGAAATTCCTATCATAAATTTAGAGGACATAGTGGGGGTGGCACAGAACCTGCCCTATATCTACTACTCCCAGCCATGCCACTCAGTGAGATGTAGATATGTATTCCATCTTCATTAATTCTTCTATGACCACTACGTAATATGTACGTAATATCTGGTTGTATTATGTGACTAGTCAGCCATCGTCAGAAAAACGATACACTGAAAGGTGCTTAGGGTGATGAGGCCGGGTTACGAAGAGGTGCCATTTTTTTTACCCAGAAAACGTTGCTGGCTTTCTAGTTCCAGTCTTTTCGTTGGGTACCAGCACGAACAAACTGTCTTGAGTTCTGCGTCTAATTTGAATTTAACACAGTTTTCCATCTCAAACGAATTTCCCATCTTAGTTTCCTGTCGATTTAGACAGAAAACTAGATGGATAAATTTAAGACGGAAAACTCGTCCTTAACCGGATTCATATTAGACGAGTTTTCCATCTGTAGACAAGTTTCCCACCCAAGACGGTTTTCCGTCTCTGATGTGAATTCCACCAATCTTAAATTTTTTTGCGATTAGAAAAATAAAGTGGTATAATTAAATGGCTTTGATGTCACGTAGTCTGCTTTAGAAATGAAATACTGGAAAACCTGCTGAGTTGTAATTGTTACCATGTCTAATTTTCCTCTAAGTATCTCTGTTGACAAATTTGATGCTCAATAAGAGCCATTTAAAATGGAGAAGTTTATAGTATTTGTAACTCTATGTGACCCAGATAAAAACTGGAAATGGAAGTTAGCCATAGTTGGCTTAAGTGAAGCTCTTGTTCATTTGAATGTACTCTATAGTCATTAATTCTTCTGGGTAGACTTTCATATACCGGACTAAAATGGCGGACGACAAAAGAACCATTGTTATTCCGATTAGGCCTTGCTAATTAGGTATTGTTATGTTTGCTTTGTTCTTTTGTTTTATGGACATTAATTATTTCGGATCCGGTATATGAAAGACCAGCCATTCTTCTGGACAATTCTGTATTTTATCAGAATGCATGTTTTGTACTGTTCATTTTTGAGACATTAACACCTTTTTTCCTTTTTATGTTTCACAAAGAAACTGCTTCTGATGTTGAGTTAGCTGACCTCATATCTGAAATGGAAACAATGAAAGAAATTGGAACTCACAAAAATATTGTGAACTTTCTTGGAGCCTGCACAGTGCGTGGTAAGAATCAATGTAACAATTGTTTAGTCTGCATTTTACGGCAAACAAAGCAAGTCCTCAATCAACTGCAAAAAATAATTATATTCATGTGCATAATTATGTTGAGGTTTAAATTTAGTCTTGGTTTGAAATTTTTTAACCCAGATTAGATTTTTCAAACCAGTTTATTTACTTTCATCAAACAGTATGAGTACAACACACTTTCTGTAACAAACGCACCATAAAATTACAAAAAAAATTTCTTGTACTTGTCAAACGTGTAACAGTGAAACTGCTTAAAGGTATCAGTGGTGAGGTATCTGAAATTGACAAGAAATACAGGAGATAAGAAATAAGTGAAACAAATCTCTTACTGAACGTTGAGATTTAATTGCCCTTGAGTACAGTAACTGCAATACTACGATCCTATGACTTGAACAAAACTGCACTAACCGTGAACTGACTTGTATTTGGCACATACTGGGCTTATATAATAGGGCTGTGAAGGCCTGGGAAAGGGAGTAATTGTAATTCGTCCTTCACACAAAGCACTAATTTTAAATATAGTTGAGCGCTCAGTTACTTACTGATTCTGGTCAGGCACTTATTTTGAATCCACGTGTTGATATCAGTTAGCTTTCATTTAAGGTTTTGGACACTGCATATTCCTATAATCATTAGGATTTAGAGCTCCGTTTAGTGATCAGGGTTAAGCACTTATTTGGAATGGTTAACATTCAAGATAAAGGATGTTGCACATGCTGTAGTGCAGGGGCTAATCAGCAAAATTCAGTTGGGTCTGTGAAAAATGAAGACCTGGAAAATGGAGGTTGAAGATCTCAGACTGAAGACCAGAGGCAGAAAACAGAAGAACCAGAAAACAAAGACCCTCCATAAGAAATAGCATATCAAACAGCAAATAGCAAAACACATCATTCATGCTATTTAAAACGTTCGATAAGCAATCTCTGGTGAATTATGGTAGGGTCTTCATTTTCCAAACACCCAGGCTGGTATTTGGAAATGAAGACTGAAAGCAAAGACCCCACAAAAAAACTAAAATAGCAAACAGTGACTAGCCAAACGCATTGTACCTGTTGTTTACAGTGGCCCATGAGTCATTTAAGGCAAATTACCAAAGGGTCTTTGTTTTCCACACGCCCAACAAGGTATGTGGAAACCAAAGACCAAAAACAAGACCATGCATTAATTCACCTGAAATGACACTGGTGCCATACGCTTACAACAATAGGATAACTTATTATATCACATTCAAGATATCTCTAATTAATAAAAATTATTACAAATTATTATGATCAAATAGTGAAAGTATGAAGGGTGTTAACCCTTTAATCCACAAGAGGTCCCCCAGTGGCAAGTAAAATTGTCTACTATTAGACAGAGTAAGAACTATAAGTGGCACTAGTGAGAGTTAATGGGTTAAGAACAGTAAGAGCGCTACATAAAAGCTATAATAAAAGGATAAAAGGAATGAATTACATTCAAATATTTTTCTGCGTGGCCATGTCAGATTAGCTACTAAAAAATGTACATGTTCACTCTTATCACTAATTCTGCTGCAAAAAAGAGCTAACAGTATTTTTTAGTGATTTCTTTTCAAAGGAATGACTCGTATAAGTCTGTTTAGTGTTTACAAAGATTTCACAGAGTAACATATACAATGACTTCAAAACATGATCCTGTACACTGATTCTGTAAACTTGAAGAAATTATGCACTTTGGAACTTGTCCTGTTTACGACTGTAAAATGAAAAGCTGCAACTGACAGAAATATGGGCAAATCTGCATCAATTACTGGTCTGGTCCAGTGGAGAACACTATGAACAACAGATCCAGAGATCCATGGTTCAAACCTGGGTGAGTGCGATTAAGAAAAAAGATTATTGGACTGAGTGTGAAGGTAGGTTTGGATTAGGGGGGCTAAGCTAAATAGGGGGAATTTTAAAGTGGGGACAAAAAAAAGCCATGCCACTTTTTTTGACAGTTGATAAAGAAATCAGTTCAAAAGAATTAAACTGGGTTAAAAATTTCAAATGGATTTGAAAAAGAAAACTGGTCTAAAAATGATTCAAACCAAACAAAAATTTGAACCACAACTTATACAAACAAAAATGGCAGTGTTATCGATATTGCTAGAAGAGGCTGCATAAAAGTAAAAATGTGGCTCATACTGACAGCATTCAATGCTTCAATTTTCAGGTCCTTTACTTTTAATAGTAGAGTACTGTTCACATGGCAATTTGAGGGACTTTCTTCGCAATAATCGACCTTCTCTATTGGAATTCACAGAGGATAGAGGAGCCACATTAACGTTAAGAGATCTTTTATCAATTGCTTATCAAATCACTAGAGGGATGAATTACTTGTCATCTAAAAAGGTAAAAAAAAAAGTGTGAAAGATGTAGCAATGACCAAAAACTGTCTTAATTGGTTTACTTTTTCATGTTAGTCTTGTGTCATTTTTAATCAAGAAAAAGTATAATCCCACCTCATTCGCTAGTCCCTATTTGCTACTTAAAACCCAAATTATCAACAAAGAACTTGCATCCAGGCTTCATCATGGGCGTTACTTAACACAGGAATGGAACAGAATGACCTGAATAAACCGGAATGAACTGGAATATACTAGAGTATGCTCGAAGATACCAGAATATACCAGAATGAACTGGAATAAACTGGAATGGTACCGGAATATAGTGAAATTAACCCGAATGTGCCGGAATGGCACCGCAATGAACCGGAATAAGTGAAATGTATGTGAATTAAATAGAATGACATAGGAAAGGGGCAGATTAATTTAAAAAAATCAGATAAGGATAAGATACATAAAGCGAGGGGTACGTGCTTTACGTGTGAAGGTGTTTTCTGATGAGGGACATGTTGCTTCTTCTTGACTAATAGTAAATCCTTAAATGTTGTTGCTGTTGATCTCCTAATCTTCACATCACACTCTGGAATATGTCTTTAACAGTTTAACTTTAATGCTCGGACCTCGACAAAAAATGGTCTTGTTTTCAAACAAAAAGAGGAGCCTGGGGAAGAAGTCATGTTACGCTTCAGAGGCAGAACATTTACAACCCGTAGGACTGGTGTTTTTCGAATTAATCTTCACAAATTCTGTGCCGGTTGATTTGGCATCTGGTAGATTTGTATTTTATTTTAAGAAATGTGCAAAATAGCAATCACTCCAGCATATTCCAGTGTATTCTGGTCATTGCGTTCTGTTCCTGTGTTTAGTAATGCCCCATTCGTCACTAATGCATGCAGCCATGCATCCCTGTTTGTGTAGTATGTTGACCTAAAAATTTTCATGTTTATCTCTAAAATAAATGACATTATTGCCATGATGGGGCTATAAATCAAAAAGACACTGCTGACCTCATTGGATAGGTTTTAAATTAAACAACTCAGGCCAATAACAGTAGATCTTTTCAATTATTGGCTATGGCCGATATCAAGGGCATGAAGACCCTGACTCATTTAAAGCAATTTTAATTTTATCTACTTAATTAAATTTATTTGCCTATTCATTTTATATCTCCCAGTATTCGTCTCACTATTTGGGAGTACAGGTTCTAGGTTCTAATGACTACAACACATGGACCTAAATTTCACTTGGTTGCTTAATTCATGCATCTCTTTCAGTGCAATATTTAATGGCTGTATGCACATACTATGACTTTAATTGATGTTTTTGTGGTTTTCAGTTTCACTGCCAAAACCTGAGCAATAAACAAGGTGTTGGATGATGGGATCCCTGAGTATTATATACTGTTTAATAAATGTGTTTTATCAGGTTTTAAACTATGAGGCCAAGCCAAGTGGTTTTGGACCTGATAAAACTCAACCTGTGAGTCGGAACAATGGTTCAAATTGTAAGAGGAAAATACCAGCATACATGAAAAACAAGCTATGCCTTACTAGTATTCTTTATATAAAGAATACTAATGAAGAGTGTCACTCAGATGCTCATGCATGTGACATTTTATCAGTGATTTGACAGGCTGTTAGGCTCATGGATTATTAATAAATTTTTGAATGGTTATGTCAGAGTTGAGATTGTAGACTGACGGCAGTTTGTGTAAAGGTTGAGATACACTTGCTAATCGCTCTGTGTCGGTTTCTATCCTATAGAGTGGTTTTCAATTGAGTGTTATGAGACCAATACCATTGTAATTACTCCGACCAATCACAGTAGGCCCAAACAGTGCAAATTCTGTGGTAAATACAGACTGAACAAAGTGGTGCCAAAACGTCTTGTCCACTTTCACTGGAATCTGCATGGCCTGTTGTCCGTCTGAGCTAAAAATTCTGATAGCTTCTGTATTCCTCAACTACTGCTACCACTCAACGTGGGCTGAAGGAGGTGTGGGACTACAGACTGAACCTGCCCCGAATCCTAACTTTGAAGTATTTGCTGGAAATGTCATGAACTCTTTTTACACCTCTAATTGGTTTATCTGACTCTGAAACACTCCTGGGTCAACATTGCTTCTTTGGCACCAGCCAAGCCAAGTGTCTCTGTGACAGCCACTGATGTGCCAACACCACTCACAATGGAAACCATTCTGATCAAGTACTCTGATGCATTTGATGACAGCATAGGAAAGCTTGAAGGTGAACCACACCTCCACACAAGGGTTGTTTCCCCTCATAAAACTGCCACCTGGGAGACGCCCCTGTCAGTCAAGAACAACTTTACTGCTCAAGTTAAATATCTCCAAGAACAAGGTATCCTGGAGAAGGTAAGTGGTACAAGTGAATGGGTAACTGCTCCCAGAACTGTAAAAAAGCCATCTACTAAGAGTGGAATAAGACATGGACACAACACCTGAACACTGCACTGAAATGTCTGAATATCCAATTCCCTCAGTAGAAACTTATTGAGATGGGCAATGCCAAAGTCTTCACCCCCGTGGCTGATATAAAGTCTGCTTTCTGGCATGTACCCCCAGACAAAGATAGCTCACTGCTGACAACACCCCTCTTCGAAGAATGAAATAGAACAGAATGCCTTTTGGCATTAATATTGCACTGGAAGAATTTCAAGAAGAATTGATGAGAATCGAGGAAGGCTCGGAAGGGGTGAGGGCGATTGCTGATGAGGTCTTAATATGGGGTGATGGCAACACGAGTGATGAGGCCACAGCCAGCAACCGTAAATAGCTGGTAGTCATGTTGGAAAGATGCCAGCAGAAGAATATCAAACTTAACAAGGCCAAATTCCAGTTGAGGAAGATGGAATTGTCATACATGGGCATAGTCCTGACAAGTGGAGTCAAAGCTGACCCAAAGAAGCAATAGTGCATTCAATCTATGCCTCCTCCATCAAAGACAAATGATGCAAAAAGATTCCTCACAGTACTTTGAAGACTTGTCAACTAAGTCAGAACCATGAAGAACACTGCTTATGAAAGACAGTATTTTCACCAGGGAAGAAAATAAATAAAAGGCTTTTGATGAAATTAAAGTTATCATTTCCACAGCCCACTGCTGAAATATTTTGATCCAGCTGAGACAGTCAAAGTACAGCTTCATGCCTCATCCAATAGACTCTTGCAGGAAGGTAAACATGCAAGGTGGTCAACCAACAAAGTATGCCTCAAGAGCACTCACTGAAACTGAAGAAACACTATAGCCAAATCAAGAAAGAGATGCTGAGCATTGTGTGAATCACCCAATTTGATACACGTATGGTACAAAAGTGACAATCTACAGTGAGCACAAGCCCCTTGCTGCCATTCAAAGGAAACCTGCTGAAGATAATCTGGTCATACTTCAGAGAATGCTTTGCTGAATCATGAGATACGACTTTCAGTTCTAGAATGTCAAATGGAAAGATCTCCTTATTGTTGATGCCCTTAGCAGATCCCCATGTTGAACCAGAACTGAAGGAAGGTTGTACAAGAGAATGAAGGGACTAGACTGTCAATGAGGATCCCAGTGTCACAAGCCACTTACGTGAAATTGTAGAGAGACAAAAACAGTCCAAGACATCAGTAGTCAGTAATTCACCATATCTCAGAGGGCTGGACAATTACAGTACAGGTCAGAAAAAAGCGTCCAACACACACGCAAAACATGTGGACATTTCTTCTGTGTGAAAATGTTTCTTTGAAACTAGATTTCTCTTTTGTCATTCACTGCTTTAGTTTCTGTTGTCTCACTTTGTTCCCTTAAACAATGGACACAAAAATGCCTCCAATCTTTGATAAATGCGGTATGCATGAAAAGCACTGAATAAGTATTTTTCATTTGCTGCCAACTCCTACATGTAACATAGTTTGTCCAAACTTTCACAAGCCTGAGATTCGCTGTTTCCACACGCAATGCTTGGCCTTTGTTGGCCTCTCCTAAACCGGTGGAATGTGTCTCAGTCTGTAACTAACAAGGTTCATAAATCACGATTTTGCCATTCCATGTGCCTTTGTGTAAACATTGGTAACAAACCGGTGCCCTGAATATTTGAAGAGCAGCTGATAATTGACTGATCGTTCTGAAAATTTTGATTATGTAATGAAAAGCCAGGACACAAGTATGTAACAAAGACAAGACACAAGTATGTAGCCAAAAGCCAAGACACAAGTGTGGCAGTACTACAGTAACTGTTTCATTGTTCTCTCATGGTATTTTTCCGTTAGGCTTACTTCTCTTTTTCAGCTGTCTCTGGTTTTTGTATGTATTTATGTTTATTATTTTACTCTTGCACTTAAGTATTTATAATGAAATAAGGGCATCTAAGTAGTTTTCTATATGATTCCCTTTCTCCACTGTTTTTAGAAATATCTCATAATGATGTACCACATTATATTCTAGTGGAGAGAATGAATAAATAATTTCACCTATAGTACCTAACATTATGCCAGGAGCATAGGTTGGAAAATTGGTGTTGAAAACCTTTTCCCAAGTGGTGTATTAAAAAACGTTTGCCACAAAAAGCTTCAAGTCTGTGGCATAATTTGAGCCATGTGTAATTAAAGCTTGTCATGAACAGAAATATATTGATTTTGTAAATTATGTTTTCAAAGAAAGGATTAAAAACATGATTTGCAAGGTGAAAAGGTATTGGGGATCAAGCAATCCTTGAATTCAGGTCGGCTTTAGGCATCTTTTGAAATTAACACGACGCTTGCTTGTGGCAGATAGTTGAACTGAACATAATTTTTGTGTGCTGCATTGCGTGGCAGTGAACAGAATTGAAGAAATTGCATGGTCTAAGCAGGAATCGTCTTGCAGTTGACAATCAAATGTTTGGAAATGAAACTCAGTTGAACTCTGTCTGTGAATTATGAAATATCGTGATTGAAGCGTGTAAGTTTGAGTTTTATGCTTCATGTTGCAAAAGGAATGACAAACGATCACACTTGTCCCCAATGTTGGCAAGTTGAGTGTGCTTGAGTGCATGACCACCTTCATGCTTCAAACGAGGGTGACCGCATTTAAGAAAATTTTGCCTTCACAGAATCTGTTTGAATGTTAGCATTCACAACTTGAGAAAACATCCCTGGTGAATAACCTCACAGGATCTTTGAGGTTCCTTAAAAATCTTCAAGGACCTGCCAGAGATCCTTAAGGATAAGGATCTTTTAAAGATCTTTGAAGGATCTCTGAAGAACAGTATATGCAAAGATCCTTAAGGACACTTTAAGGATCTTATAGAGATCCTTGTGAAAACAAGTACAAGGATCACAGCAAAGATCCTTGAAGATCCTGTAAGGATCTTCACAGCAAACTGTAAAAGATCTTTGAGGGTCTTGGCAAAGACTGACTCTGAAGTTTGTTGCAAATTTCAATCAACCGTCAGTCACTGCAGTGGGCCAGGTCAAAGGGCCACATTAAATGTGCTTTGGGATTGGCAGATTTCTTTCCACTCTCATAGGTTTCTGTTTTTAAAAAAATGTCTATTAACTGTCACTGAATAACATTAAGATTAAAGTTTGGAACCCATGTGTTATTGAATGGCACAGTAGGAATTAACATTAGTTAGACAGAATAGGCCATTTTACAGTTGTTTGCTCAGTGAGCTGGCCTCTGAATGGTAGCAACACTACCGGTGATCTTGTACTGATACAGACTGCACTGTTCTCATCCTGCAAAACATGTTGTTGTAATGTAAACCTAAGAAAAGCAAAGAGGTTTGTATCAAAAGAAGGTCACCGGTAGCCTCACTTCCATTCATAGGCCAGGTACATGTAACACAGTCACAACATTACTGTAAAATAACTATCTTGGTGGGGTGATTAATCACAGCTGCTATTCTGGGCTTTTTGGACAACAAAACTGCTCCTTTAGAACTGAAAATAGAGAACACACAAGAAGTGATCAAAATCATTATTTTTGTTGACACCAACTTGGGAATTGTTTGTTTATTAATTTTAATACTTTTATATTTTTGTTCTCTTATTGAAAACTAGTGCATCCATAGAGACTTGGCAGCAAGGAATGTTCTTATTGCAGATGACTTTGTGATAAAAATAGCTGACTTTGGATTATCTAGAAATCTAGGGAATACCGATTACTACAGAAGAACAACACATGTAAGTCAATTTTTCATCACAGTGGTATGGTCATTTTTTTTTCTTTCATGTGCATTAAGGGTTGATGGCTTCAGTGGTGATAATTTGGGTTTTCACTTTTGGGTACTCTTAGCACTCACAAGGCCTTCTTGTAATGTTTGAAAAATGAGCAGCAGCATTTTATTGGGATTAAAGACACGAGGCATAGCCAACTGTTTTTAGACCCCATAAAAAACTTGCTGCAAGCTTCAAAAGCATTCCACGAAAAGCGTGTCCCTCTGGAGTCTGAACAATGGTTCAAACTGTGAGAGGAAAATATTAGCATACAAGAAAAACAAGCTATGCCTTATTAGTATTCTTTAGAATACTAGCAAGGAGTGTTTTATTGGGTGTAAAGCTCATGCACATGATGTTTTATGCCTCACTATTACGCCGGCATAATGTGGACAGCATTACTCAGTGGCCCTGGTACAGGACTGGCAGCTGATTCTGTTTTGTAATATTTCGGTCGTTGTTATTTATGGCAATGTAAGGCTAACTCAGTCCTGCCCCAAGAGCAACTTAACATGCTAGGCAAGAGAGCTATAATAACAGCATTCCAATAGGTATGGTGCATATCTGGATTATTGCTGGAAATAACTTCATGACTTTGGTGTAGAGTGTGTGTGAGTTGCGTTATAGCTGTCTGAGCCAATCACGGTTGTCAAAATAAGCTAAAATACCCAGAACACTTTTTCATCTGGACGTGTCGCTAATTACAGGCCAAAAATGCAACGTTCACAGTGGTAATTATGAAGATTGAGCTTAGAATTGATATACAAACAAGTGACAACCGGTACGTGATCATACAAAGCTGATTACAACTTGCTAGCGAACAAAATGATACTATATGATATTGTACATGCAGTTATCTAACATCTCCTCTTGTTGAAACTAATCTACAAGCAAAACAAAAATCTATTAAATACTTTCTGTAAGTCTCTTAGGTTTTTTGATCACATGTCTCGGTCTCTCGCTGATGCTGCTGTGATGATCTGGCACATTTGGTGAACTAGCAGTTCTTCTTCGTCTGGAACATGAACAGGACGATTCATGACCAAATGGGATCCATCTGTAGTCTCAACACTGTAGGATCTCAGCCATGATGCTGACAGAGTTTCTGTAACAGTTACTGGCATCCAGTGGTTACACTGTGGGTCAACTTGAACGTAGACCCTTTGGTGCTGTGGCAGCAATGAAAGATAATTGGAAACTTTGTTGTACTGCATAGAAGTCTTGTTTTTATCTTCCACCATCTGCTCTCGCACAATCTAGCTGTGGGCGTTCTGCATAGGAGATCTTGCTGGAAGCAAGGCTCTGTGCTTTTGTACATTAGACAACTTGGCAGGTGATGGTATGTTGGTGGTAAGAGGTGTGGCTCTGTAGATCAGCATAGCTAAGTTGGGATCTTGTCCTGCAGCTGAAGATTTCTTCATGCACTGCTTTAGTTTTAGTTTGAGTTTGCACCATGCGTTCAATCAGGCTGTTGGTCCATGGACAAAGTGGACTTGAGGTGATGTGGTCAAAGTAGTACTTATTGGCAAAATTCTCAAATTCTTTAGACAAAAATGCTGGACCACTGTCTGACATGATGGTTTTCGGGAGTCCATATTCACTGAACACTTGCTTTAGGGAGTCATTGGTGGCACTGGCAGTCATGGTGCACACTTTTCTAATGACTGGAACCTGCTGTAGTAATCTGCTGCTGGACGTGTTGCTGCTTTTCTATTTCCTTTTGGCAACTAAGCTGCTAAAAACCACACATACATTCCTCAATGCTCACTCCAGTCTGCTTTAACAGCTTTGCTCCGCGACGCCAAAGGACCACTGCTGCTGTATGTACCTCGATGTATGTATCTGCTGCTGTATGTACGTCGATAGTGCAGTGGGTTAGAGGACCTGGCGTGATTAGCATCTTGCAGGGTTGATTTCCTCCCAGTTTCGTTGTTTTATTCTTGGTTTCTCGTACACTCATCTTTGCTGGCATCCCAGCATGTCATAGTTATCCTATCTGAAGGTGATCATGTCAGTTGATATATGGTTTCATCCAATTTTAATCTTTCTATGGCAAAATTGATTCCATCAACATTTTTGCTTTTTGCTAATGCTTTCAGAGGGGGAGGGGGTTATCAAAAAGTGCATAGTTAGACTGCTTCTGTAAAGGCTGAAAATTTTAAATGGCCCTAAGCATTTTACTTTAAAGGCATTATGTTTTTAACTTGAAAACAGAGATTATTGTTTGGGTGGTCAGTGAGTGACCTTAAGATATGAAATTTGAAATCTGAAATTTGTTGATACTGAATCTTTAAATGAACTGTCCATAAATCTATATCTTATTTTATGTTGAGGTATTTAGTTGAAGATTTTTAAACAAAAGTTAGATAAACACAAATTTTAAACCAATAAATGGATCAACCTTAATCACAATGGGTGCTTTTGCAAAGGATCATTTATACCCCTAAAGTCATACAATGCCTTTTCATTCAGTCTTGTTTAGTCCAAAAACCTTAGGTTTGTTGCTTTGATTTTGCTCAGGCAGCAGCTATTTTAATTTCACTGCTCGCTGTTTATTACCTTTTCAATAAAGGTTGGCTGTTTTTTCGAAAACAATACTGCTCTTACTGGGTCCAGACACTAAATGCAAGGGTAATATAACACTGAATATGTTTAAGCAATTGTAGCGTCCACTTAAGCTACTGAAACTTAAACTTTAATCATTGTCCGCACATAACTCGTATTCGTTCCATTCACACAGAGGGTAAAGTGAAGGAAGTGAAAGGATAGATTTGCCGAAAAAATGACAAAATAACTATTAACAACTTATATGTACTGAATAAATGGGAAAACATTGCATACTCACAAGTTATTATGCTTCTACGACTGAAAAAACTCCTATCTGCAACGAACACTTTCTAATCCCGCCTAATACCATGGGAAAACGTGCCCGCGACACCTAGGTATGCAGACACCAAACTGCATTCCCCCCCCTCCCCTTGTGGGTTTTCTTTGTCCCTTACACAATTCTAAAATATTTGTGAGGCCTGAGAATAATACCCGGTAGTTACTTTACGAAATGAAGTAGTTTGACATAGATCACTAATTTTTCTGAACTTCCGTTTCTCGTTGGGCTGCTATAACACTTTCTTAGCTTGCAGAATTCTTTGGATTCCTCTCTAGGTTTGCTAAAGACATAGGACTTCAATTCATGGCTGATACAGCCAAGGCAAACCTTGTGCAAACATAGTGCTTGTGCTTGCAATTTTGTTTTTGTCTTCGGTGACCATTTTCACGCCTGTTAATTTGCTCCGTTCTCCCCTCTCATTAGCCGACTTGCATTGCCTTTGTGTTTCACAGTCCTGTGTCTTTTCCATGTCATTTTCAGCTACTAAAATGTCTATGATTGCATTTAAAAAAATCGTTTTCAAAGAGGAAAACTTCGCTCGTATACGCCATTTGTTTTACAATCCACAAGGTGTTTGTTGACTTTCAGAGTCACGTGACATGGACATTCAACGTGGAAGGGCACTCTATTGTTTGGCTCTTTGAAGTTCACCGACTTTCATAACCTGTCTCCTCTACTAACTATGACATACATGAAAAATTAAAGCAAAAGTGATTTCTTGACTTGGTGCCATCAGCCCTGCAAGTAATAACTAGCTAAAATGTTGGACAAAATCTTAGCCTGTTTGCTCATCAGGTACTTTCTACATCTTACTACACTGGATCATGGAAGGACCAAAAAATAGAAACAAGAGAGTAATTATCTGGAAGCCTACCATGAATATATTTCAGGTCATTAAGCTCAAATTCACAAGTTCTCATTACTTCTGTTTTTCACTTTAGGGACGCCTTCCAGTAAAGTGGCTGGCTGTAGAGGCTTTATTTGACCAGCAATACACAGTGAAGACTGATGTGTAAGTTACAGTTTACCAGGATTACTAGAGTATGTGGAGTCCGTATATTCTCTCTTTTTGAGGGATATGCAGGAGCACGTGCCAGCCAATGGGAGCGTAATCTCTATAATTTATAGACCATCATCCAAACCCACTGTTCTCTGGCTGCATTATTTCACTGAATGCTGAGAGGAAAATCATGCCAGCAAAGTGTCCCTGAAAAACAGGGGTAGTCTTTTTGGTGGCAGGGAAATTAACAGGGGTAGACAGGAATCAGCACGCAGCATTATTAAAAGTAGTGCAGTGTGTTTTAATGCTGCATGCGTTAACTACTTATGTCCACCACTGAAATGCTACCTTACATATTTATTCTATACCCAAACAAAAATGCCACATATGGTGTCTTAAATATTAAGAAGTGTTCCATGTCACATGCAGTCTCAGTTGTCAGAGATTTCAATTTTTTTTTGCATGAGTGGTGATTACAATCTTTTTGCAGGGGTTTCTGACTGTTTTTTGGACTTTCTCTTTCCCCTTCTTTTCGACCGAACCCTTCTTTGTCTCTGAAAATTTCCTCATGAGCCATTCTCCTTGGGTTTTCCTCCCCACTGTCTACACTAGCCTCCAATTGATGCAAAATAGCATTCGTTTTACAGTTCCTGTTTATATGCTCTTACACCCTGTACTGACCAATGACCAGTCGTTTCTTGTATTGCCTGCTCTGGTACCCCATTATCACAGTGGTTTGTGGCAGAACTACACCGCAATGAATGGTTAGTGAAATGATCAAACCTGAAACATGATCCCTTTCACCACATTCCCCAACGTTTCCCTTCCAGCTGCCCTTTTATAATAATGAATATTTCCCTTTGGTTTTGGTAAAGCTCGCAAGTAGAGAAGATTTCCTGGTACGTCTAGCAGTATGTAACCTAACAATTTCTTATTTTTACTTTGGCTTGAATTCCTTTGTTTGTTCAGAGGGGAATATATCTCACAACCCCATTATTAGCTATAAAAGCTGGGTGCGGCTTTGATTGTTTAAATGGAATTAACAGCTTATGTATTGGTACGCAAGGGGGTTATATGACTTATTCCCCTTGCATATTAATACATAACCCCCTTGCATACTAACACACGAATCCTTGGAAATCAGTTACTTAATAATGTTAAAAGCAACAGAGCAGTTTGTGAAATTAAACGTTCCAGTTTCCAGTCCCTCTTTTTGGCTTCTTTTACAAATTCTTTTCATTGGAGGCTCATTGTCTCTTTTCCCTGGCATCACCAACGAATCATTTCTTGTTCCTTGCAAGACATTGAACACTATTTCACTTTGCATGTTGTTTACTCTTTGATAAGTGGGACTTCAGACTATGATGCCTGGTGCATTCATTAAGTAGCTTCTCAGGCACTCCTTTTTCAAGACCAATTCTAGAAGTTGTGGCTTTCAACAAATCATCAGTTTTGTAACCTTCATTCCAGCGTCTTTACACATGTCTGGAACAATCTTCCTCAGAGTGTTTTTTTCCCCCACCAGTGATTTCCTACTGGCTTCAACTTTGGGCATTTACTGTGGTATTTCTTGAATATACGAACAATGCATCTGCTGGGGTTGCCAGGATTATCGTACTGTTTCATGATTTTAGGTCGCAGAGTGCGCTGCTGTAAGCCAGGTACAGGTATAGTTTTTCTCTCCAAATGAAGTGTACTGCAATTTGCTACGCTCTTTGCCAGTCCCTTCTGTTTCTTTGATTTGCTCGAATGTCAAACTTCTATGTTCTTCCTTGCTTCTCGGTGTGAAAAATCTGCCTAATAAAACAAGCGTTTTTTTTAATTTTATTTATTTATTTATTATTTTTATTTTTTACATTGTGTATATATATATATATATATATATATATATAAGTGTTTATTAGGGTTTAGGGATAGATGTCACCTAACACTCCCTTTGACCACATCAATTCTGTTTGATTTTGCAGCCAAGTCCTTTGGAGGTTAATCTCATTTCAGCATCTGAGGAATCTTGAAACAAGTCTCGGCTCTCAAAAATCTTTTTAAAAAAATCTCTCAAGAAACCTAAATTCAGGAATGCCATTTTCTCTTAGGTGATGCTGTAATCCAGTGCACAGTAAAGAATTTGGAGGATATTTGCTCCAGTCTTTCTTCTTGACTTCATATACAAACTTGCCAAGTCAGAAGGACAGTTCAAATTTAAAGTTCCACTTTCTGGGGCAACCACAAATACATCATCATCAATGATAAGAGATTCTGTTCTTTTGCCCACTCATCCCAAACCTGAGCACTCCAACTCGTTGATTTCTTTGTATTTTTTGGTATTCATGCATTATTTCTTGTTTTCATTTCTTTGTTGCTAACTGCAGTGATACCTTGCCCATTTTTTGTTTCTTCAAATAACTCCACGACAACATCCTCTGTGCTAAAACCAAAGTTATCAGGAAGCAACATGCTCTCTATGAATTCATTCACTGGCAACAACTTTTTGGCTGTATCATTTTCCCACAATACTGCCTCCAAAACTGCTTTGAGTCAGAAACACTTCTGACTCGGAATCATGCGACACTGCTCAGCTTTCAGCTGCAGACTACAAGCAACTCACTGGAAATTAAAGGTTGAAACCATGCAGCAAACAACTTGAATGATGCCAGATCCCTTGTGTAACAGAAATGAATATTGAGTAGTTGGTAATTTTTGGTCAACATCAAAGAAAACAAAAAGAACACGTGCCTCGTTAGCACCAACACTTTCTTTACAAGTTGAACAAAATGAACAAAAAATACATTATTTCTTCAATGCTTTTCTGGGTCCGTTGAGGAATTCTTGCCAAAGTAAAAATAGCCAGATATAGGTCTTCCTCTCAGGGTTATGTGATTTATTCCCCTCATTTGATCAACCCAATGGCAGCAAGGAGCACACAAGCCCTGTTCTCTGCCACGGGCTCTTCTCCAGCCAGAGGAGATAGCGGATGCTTTGGACAGAGCTTTCCTTGTCCTCCTTGAGGTGCTCGAGTAATGGACCCAATAGGGCTCCGTATGGGCGGTTGAGAGGGTTGAGGTGCTCTGCCTGAACATTGCCTGGTATAGTCAAATTCTAGCCATTTCAAGCCCAGAAACCATCCACTGCATCAGAGCAGCAGGATTCTCTTTGAGGCCTACTGTCTCACAGTCATCTCTCGCTGCAGCATTGTTCTGCTCATGGCCTTGATCAATGGTGATAGCAGAGAATCTGTGTGCTGTCTTCTTGACAACGAAATTTCCTTTTAGAAACTCTGCAAAAACTTTGGGATGAACATCTTTCAGTGCTACCATTTCCTGCAGATGAACAGTGACCCATCGAGCATAATTTTTATGGTCCAAAGAATCAAGGCACAATCCTAGTGAAAGCATCTACATACAGCTTAAGTCTGCCTCTGTTATTGCTCTTACAAACACAAGCACTTCCAATTCCAGCTGCAGGATAAGCAGCCAGAACTGGAATTGTGGATGTAGCTCAGCCTTGCTTGAGCACCAATC
>BLFK01000008.1:236807-246807 GCA_014634185.1 Astreopora myriophthalma
CCATTTTCCGAGTGAAGTGATCGATTTTAGTCAGTTGAAAATTCAAAAACCCTGGTAAGTGATTCGATTGGTCAATGGATGGAGTAGCCATTAGTAAACCCATGATGTGATTGGCTGTGAAGATGTGAGTGGTGATTGTTTGGTTAAAGGGTGCGAGTTGTATAATAAACATGCATAATGAGCTACTGTTTTCAGTTGAGTAATCATTTGTAAGGTGTGGGAAGAGGTTGGCAGTGATTTAGGGTAGTTTGTTCTAAGTTAGTAAACCAGCTTTTGAGTGTAATTCGTTGGTAGTCGGTACTGTAGGTAACGCAGGTAGCAGAGTCCCAGTCGATAGTGTGGCTTGTTTTCGAGTGGTGTTCGGCGATGAGGTCACCTTTTTTAGTAGCTCGTTTGTGTTCGTTTGGTTGCATGGTTAAGTTTCTGCCAGTCTCACCGATATAAGTGTATAAGTGGCCTGGCAGTCGGAACATTTGATCTTGTAAATTGCTCCCGGTCTGTTTTCAGGTTTGTCTTTGTCCTTAACATTAGTGAGTAAGTGTCGTAAAGTGAACGGGGGTTTGTGTGCAACACGGATGTTGTAAGGTTGTAGTATGCGTGCTATGGTTTTGGAGGTCCCTCGTATGTAAGGTATGGTGGCTGTAGTGGTGGATAAGTTGTTAGAGCTGTCGTTCTGTCTGACGTAAGTATTGCATTCGATGAATCTTAACAAAAACAGTGTTCAAGTGGTTGGTTTCGTCGGTCAAACTGTCGTGTGAGTCGCAAACAATTTGTGCTCTTCTCGTCAAGGTTTGTACAGTTGTCGCTTTGTGTGAAGTAGGATTGCAAGACGTTTGGTCGAGTAGTCTGTCAGTGTGTGTTGGTTACCTGTAAACAGTGGTTCGTAGGGTGTCGTTTTTGTGTGTTACCAAGCAGTCTAGAAAGGGTGTCTTGCCCTTCTCCTCGATCTCCTTGGCATGTTAGCATTCTGTTTGTTCAAGTGTTTGTGGAATCCATCGTCGATTTTCTTTTTGTGCGCAGAAGTGATAGTATCGTCAACGTAACGTAGCCAGAAAGGGAGTGTTTCACTGTGAGTTGCTAGGGCCTGTTCCTTGATGTTTTGCATGACTATTTCAGCCACAACAACGGAAACAGGGGAGCCCATAGCTGTTCCGTGCAGTTGTTTGTAGTGTTTACCATTGTACTGAAAGTAGGTTGGGGTCAAACAAAGGGGCAGTAGGTCCATAAGGTCGTCTGTGGGTAGTGGCGGTTGGTAGCACGATTTGTTGATGGCGGTCTTAGTACAGTCAAGGGCAAGTTGAAGTGGTATGCTTGTGAAAAGTGATTTGACGTCCAAGGGTACTAGCTTGTGGTCGTCTGGTATGCGTGCAGTTTTGATAGTGTCAATAAAGTTGTCTGTGGATTGTAGTTTGTGTTGGGACTCGTCAGTCAAGGGTTTGAGAATGCTGGTTAAGTGTTTGGAAAGTTGGTAAGTAGCAGACCCACAGAATGAGACTATGGGTTGCGTAGGTATGTTAGGCTTGTGTAGCTTAGGTAGTCCATAAAGTTTAGCTGGCTGTGGTACGTGGCACCTGAGTCTGTAGTACAGTTGAAGTAGTGGAAGAAAAAGAGAAAGAGAATAAGTAAATAAATGAACGACAGAGGTAGCAGAATACATGAATGACATCAGATGGCAGCACACAGCAATATAGTTGAAATTCAAAAATTTATGACTAGTTAGTCCTACTTTCTTTACAATTATAGGCGTTTCAATATGGTCCTTTTCATTAACCAAAATTTAAAAAAGGATTCCACGGATTTCCCTTTTGTACACCTTCTTTGGTAAATTTTAAGCACGTTGGGGTATCTCATTCCACAATTTTACGCCAAATCGGGAGAACGCTTTTGTATCTCTAAACCAGAGCTTTGGAGGTAACATTTTCCAGAGGTGGAAGATTGCGTGTTGTATGAATGGAGGATAGATGTTTTTTGAAAGAGCCTCAAAATGTTTGAAGGTGTGTTATTATTATTATTATTGACATCGTACATTGAGTTGGAAACAGACTCGTAATAGAGGAACTTCAGTGGTAGAGCATTTGCATCAGTAAATAGAGGAATTGCATGGGCATGACTGTGAGCAAAGTAAATCAGATGAAGCGCTTGGGAGGATTAAAATTTTGTTGAGATTAGCCTTCGACTGGCCCCAGGAAGCAAGTCCTTATGTTTGATAATTCAAAGAGGACAGATTGTAATTGATTGTTGCTTATGAAAATATCTGAAGTCAGTGCAGCAACTGTTCATCAGTAGGATGACTAAAATGTGTGCAATTCCACAATTGGTTTCGGCCCCATTAAATCCTAAAATAAGGTTGGATTAGCACCTGATACATATTTAAGAGTACTTATTGGATGTCAACCAGTCGCAAAGGTTCCGTAACTCAGCAGTAACAGTTACTTTTAGAGTCTTCAAGTTCTTGTTAGCATAGAGGATATTAGTATCATTGGCAAAAAAATAAAAGTTGAATTTAGTTGAGCACTGATACTCGGGGACCTAAAACAGACCCTTGGGGGCCTTAAGTAATTTGAGCTTTACTTGATACATGTTGACCTACCGGTATCTGAGTTTTTCAGATATGAAGCGAACTATTCATTTATAGTGCCACGAAAGCCTTAATGGTGGAGCTTACTGAGCAAGATATTGTGTTAGATGGTGTCAAAGGCTTTTTTGAGGTCTATGAAAATTCCATGTGAGAATAAACCGTGACTCATATTGGCTGGAATAGTATTAACAATATCCAGAATAGCATGTCGAGTTGCGTGCCCCTTGTGAAAGCCGTATTGAGAAGAATACAGGAGATCATTTTTCTCAATAGAGTCCATCATTCTTTTATACATGATTTTCTCATACATTCTATTATAGTTGGACAGTAAGGAAATTGGTCTATAATTGTTTTGCTCTGTTTTGCCATCAGTTTAAATATTCATGTAATTTTGGACTTTAACAGAAGTGTTGAATATTTCAGAAATGACAGGGGCAATGATGTCCTTTGAGAGTTTTAGTAGTTCAGTGGGAGAGGAATACAAGCCACAAGATTTATTATTTGGAAAAGATGAAATTTGTAATTTAACTTCCTGGGGCATTACTGGCTGAAAGAGAAATGAAGAAGATGGAGACTTACTCACATATTCAAGGAAGTGACGCCACAAGGGCAGTACTTTGTCAGCTAGTCTGCTTCCAATGGATGCAAAATGCTCATTCATGATATCAAGTTTCTCTGACAATTGTGTTATCATTAATCCCGTCTTTAATTGCAGTTATTGTCTTAGAGTTCTTCTTTCAACAATAAAGTAGTTCATTGATTCCTCTCCAGGTTTTTTTCATGTCCGTCATATTGTGTTCAAAATATTGATGGTAATAATTGCTCTTACTAAGTCGTATCAGGCTACAGGGTTTGTTTCTAAAATATTTGTACTTGATTTCCTCCCCTGACACATACAATTTATGTCTGACTCTAATGGACGTCTTCAGGCCAACTGTTATCCACCGTTTCTTAATGAGAGCATGTTTATTGACAACTTTGCTGAATTTATTGTAGAACAAAGAGAACGTCTTATTTACATCATTTTGTTTATGTATGAGAATGTTATCCCATTGGACACCAGCAAGATCACTGTTAAAACAATCAGCACAAAACTCTGAGAAGTCACACATTTTAACAGTTTGAGAGACAGTTGTATCTTTCACGGATTTGACTATGCAAAACTGAGAGAAATGATCACTGATGTCAGAAATAATATTTTCACTAGCAATTATTTCGTCAGGGTTATTTGCAAAGATGTTGTGAATTGAAGTAGCAGAGTTTCTGTGGACGCGGGTTGGCTTATCAGTGGTTGGAATGAGATAGCAGCTTTGCAGAGTTAAAAGGAATTCATGACTAAATTTAGTTGTTTCCCATTTGAGTAGATCAATATTAAAGTAATCTATAGCATGTACACCATTCTTGTTTACAGAGAAGAGCCTTTCCACTGTTTCTTCAAAATATGATTGGAAATGCTCTGGAGAATTTTGTGGACAGTAGATGATGCCACAGATAATGTTTCTATTATTAACAAAGGATATTTCTATCTAAAGGGCTTGAAACGCCTCAGTGGATGTCTTCTCTAACCCATTATAATTAAGAGACTCTTCAGTAACACCTCCTGAAGCCATATGCATAGGCACGCATTCAAAACAA
Source organism: Astreopora myriophthalma (assembly GCA_014634185.1). Lineage (NCBI taxonomy): Eukaryota > Metazoa > Cnidaria > Anthozoa > Scleractinia > Acroporidae > Astreopora > Astreopora myriophthalma. Next base: position 241,021 of record BLFK01000008.1, read on the forward strand.
TACCCAGGAATATTTGGATAAAATTCGTTCACATTTGAATTTGTAATTTTAGTTTCAAGTATCTTAAAACTATGTGGAGAGAAGTAACGGCTTTGGACACAGAGTAATAAGATTACCTGGGTTCAAATTTCAATCAAAGCCACTGTTTAAGCTAAACAGATCTCAGTCATATAAACCAAGTAATCTATCGAGATTTCTTTTCTACTTAGAAGGAGTAGGAACTGAACCATTGGTTTGCCCATGACAAGGTGCCAAATCCCCAGTAAAATTAAAATATGGTAATTTCTTAAGAATAGATCTTAAGTTATTTGTGATGGACCTATTATGCTTACAAGATAAACTTGATAATAAATAAAGTAAATTAAAAAAAGAGAGAAACAAAAGACTTATCAAGAATGCTCCATCAGCTCTCTCAAGTCCTGAAGACTGCTCAATGTTTTGAATTTCTTGCCCTCATAAAGTAGTTCTTGAAGTCGTGGCGTTAAATGGTCTTACAAAGCAATATGCTGGACATCAATCTGTTCTTGGAAGCCCAACTGTGAAGCTTGTACATGCACAACTTCCCTTCTCGCAGCCATGACCTGTTATTTTGTGAGTCATCATACAAATTTGCACACGATGGCATTTGGCCTGGGAGAGGCAGTTCGGGATGGCACACGGTGAGCTGTATCGATGTCAATAATCGAAACACTCAGTACTCCTCGTGCAGAAAACAACCTAGAGGAAAGATTTGCAGCCTGCTCTGGGGTTTCCCACTCGGTGGTGATGGGCATCCAACAATTTTAATATTACACTAGTAGCTGTATGTCTCAAAGGCATCGATACCTTTTGCAATTCGTTCACACATGATGGAAATTCCATTAACTCTTGCAGTTAATTGTTTAATTTGAGTCGTGACTTCCTTTTTGAAGGCAATAAGCTGGTCATATTGACTTGAAACAAACTCAACTGATTGTCCCTTCCAGCTACATGTGCTCCATCTTCTACTTGCTCTACTTTCAATGCAGCCATGTCTTTGGATTGCAAATCGACACTGGAGACCACTGTTCTCGTGTGAACCACTGCAACTCAAATGCTCAGACCTTCTTGAGGATTTCGAAGTGGATTGGGAAACAATGTGACTCTCTGAATCTTTCGGACTAAGTTGAGCGTGCGAGCGAAGTGCTTCTTCAACTCGTTCAATCCAGTCTTGCTGGATAAAGTCATCCTTTCGTACAGCCCAATCAAATTATTCTTGAGATCTTGCGAAGTAAACCTCATCTTGAATGAACTGTGGTGAGAACCTCGGCCCTTGACACTTAGGGTAACGAAACTTAAATGATAACGCTGAATTAACTTATGACTTTTTATACTAAATATTTACAAATATCTAGAATATTTATTTAGAATATTATATTTACAGTTTTAAACAGTTCACATGTCGGTCAAGTCAATCTGTGTTCCTTGAGGCTCCTTTATTAACAACTGTGACAAACCAATAACTGTTCAAAACAATGAACAAACCAATCCAGACTGCTCCACTCCTCCTTCTTTTCCCCTTCTTTAACTACGCCGCTTGTTCTCTTCACATCTTAGCTGCTCATGCTATGGCTAGCTTTGGTTCAGCTTCCCACGTTTTTTTCTCGTTTTCAACAATGCTTTCTCTTAGAACTTTCCTTGCTTCTCTCTTTTCGCTCTTTGCCGGCAGTCAACAAAGGGGTTTTGTCGACATTAACAGCTGGCTCCTGCCAATGACTCTTTTCGCAGTGATTCTCTGCGAAAAAACATTCCCTGCAAAAGACCCTTCAACTGGTCTCCTCAACTTGCCTTCCCCACCATATCTCTCAACCAACTTCTAACCACCAACTCCTCGCCTACATTTAGATTTGTATATAATAATTTATTCTACAATTAACATTGAACTGACATAGTTATTCTTTAAACACGACACCTACAATCTTGCAGTTACAACAGTATCTACTAAATCAACACTTCAGGAACAATTAACCTTACAAAATTTTCTATAGGGTACTAATTATGGCTCACTACGATGATACATTAACACTAAATCATTAACACCAACAAAAAAAAAACTAGACAAACTTACAAAAGACAAAAAAGAGAATTTCATGACACACACGACAAGTAAAAAATGTGTTACTAAGTAACTCAGTCCTAACAAAATTTTAATGATATAACCACCACAACAGTACTAGATATTCCAACATTTTAACGCGCTTTATTAACATGAAGTAACTGTAATTGACGGTGTCGTAAACTGCCTTGATGGCTGGGTGGCGAAACAGGGTGAACAGTTAAACCTATGGAATACGAACCAAAACACAAATTGTTGCAAAGTGAACTAATTTGAGACAGACAACTCACTGGAAAATGACACTTACGTTTGTTTGGAGCTAGATAATGACTGCACTGAGCATTGTAGTGGTAAACTGAAAGATAACTGCCCTAAAACGGTGATGATAACTGCACTGAAACAAACTGACTGAAAATGACTGTATTGATCTTAAATACTTGTAAGAGAATACAAATAGATTATGCTAAATTACTAGACTAACAAACTTACACAGAAGTACAGTGACACTAATGATGAGGCATGTACAATGATTTTATCAGTGATCAAACAAAGAAAACTGTCGTAAACTGATTTCATCACAATCTCCAAAACCTCTTGCTTGTATCACTTATGTAATAATGTCTCTTAGCATCTCGTCTACACTGTATGTTTAAATGTCTGTCTCTTGTCAATGAACTGTCACTACATAATACAATTTGCTTAATTCCTAACAAAATTTTCTCACATTTCAGGTGGTCATTTGGAATTCTTTTGTGGGAGATATTCACACTTGGTAGGTGGTAACAGTTACTGGAGAAAAGGGCATTGGAAAAATGACCTTTCTCTGAAAATATTTTGATAAATGGCCCTTTTCTCAGAGAAATTCTGATAAATGGGTCATAACAACATGTAGCCTCATTGAATTAACAACTGAAAAACACAAAAAGGAACTGTTAAAGTGAAGGTTCCTGGTTTTAGGAGTGCAGTGTTCTCGCCAGGATCTTGCCTTGGAGAGTTGCAGGGCCCCCTCTGCAGAAAAATAGGGGCCCTGTAAGAATGTTAGAGAGACAAAGACTGAAAGTTACTCGCGGTCCTTGACGGACATGGAAAAAATCTTTCGTGTTTTCTCAGCTTTCCATTTGACCAAAGCATGTTCAAATTGAAACTCTTGCAAAGGTGGCCCTTCTGCTGAAATTACCATCAGTGTGTCCAGCCTCTCTGGTAGAAGCCTATTTCTCTGACAGTTTTTCAGGTTGTTTTGAAGGCTAAAACCCCTTTTACAGTCTGCAGTATGAATGGATTTCAGAACTCATGCCACCCGATCTCGTCAACCCAAACATTACCATTCTGTTCAAAAAGGGAGATCGTAGCCAGTGCGGTAATTATAGAGGCATCTCACTTTTGAGTGTTGTCGGAAAGTTCCTTGCTGACATGATTCTGCAAAGACTGTATCATCTTGCTCAAAAAATTTACCCTGATTCTCAACAAGGATAAGGTGAAGGTCGTGGCACCATCGACGGAATATTTACCGTACGACAGCTTATGGAAAAGAGTAGAGAACAAAACCGGAATTTGTATATCGCTTTCATAGACTTCACCAAAGCTTTTGATACCGTAAACCGTCAATTGCTTTTTTCCATCTTGGAAAAGATCGGCTACCCACCTAAGCTGATTAAATTGATCAAACTGCTGTATACCAACGTAAAAGCGCGTTTGATTATCAATGGTGAATTGTCAAAGCTTTTTGATTATAAAGGTGGTGTGAACAAGGTTGCAAACTAGCGCCAACTCTGTTTGGGATATATGCAGCTGTTCTACTCATGATTGCTTTTAAAGACATCAAACACAATCGTTCTATCCTGATAAGATTTCGCACCGACGGAAAGTTCTTCGATCTGAGACGTCTGAAAGCCAAGTCAAAAGTCATGCATGAATTCTTTCGTGAAGTCCAATACGCGGATGATATCGCAGTAGTGAGTGATTCTGCTGAAGGTCTTCAAGAGCTCCTTGATGCCTACAATGCGGCATCCAAACGTTTTGGACTTTGTATCAATGCTCCTAAAACAGAAGTCCTATGTATGGGTCCAGAGACCGTTTTCTATGTTGGTGAAACTGCGTTGAAAAACATTGACTGTTTTAAGTATCTTGGCAGCTCTGTCACCAAAGATTGTAGAATGAAAATTGAACTCACTTCTCGCATCCAAGCAACATCGAGTGCGTTTGGAAGACTCAGACATCGTGTATTTGATAATCATGACTTGACAGTGTCAACTAAAATTGCAGTATATAAGCAATGTCTATTACCGATCCTTCTGTATGGAAGTGAGACATGGACATTGTACTCCCATGAAATTCGTCAACTACGTACCTTCCAACAACGTCATCTTCGTGCGATTCTAAAAATCAAGTGGAACGATTACGTAAGCAATGAGGAAGTATTGGTCAGGGCTAACATCGATGACATTGAAATCTTTCTCGCTAAAAGTTGTTTACGATGGCTTGGTCATGTTGGTCGTATGGACAATTCCAGAGCTGCCAAAATGATTCTCTTTGGTGAACTTGAATACGGTTCGCGTTCTGTTGGTCAACCTAAGCTCAGATATAAAGATAACTGTAAACAGCTCTTGAAGCAAATCGATCTACTCGAGTGGAATGTTGTTGCTATGGATCGTCCGTTATGGCGCTCTAAAATTCGATCCATTTGTGGAAAGTTGGATGGTGTTCGAAAGGAAAGATACCAGCGAAAGAAAGAACGAAGAAAAAGATAGATTTTCTAGTATTTTTTTTATTATTATTATTAGTATGAATGGGCAAAGTCAATGCCACAGCAGCAAATTTAAGAAGGTTAGGAAATGAATCCTTGTGAAACTTGTAAATGATGCTCCAAAGAGTTCCCATGTTGTCACAGGGATATTTCTCTTGAAGAAGAAGGTGCTTGACAAGTGACCTTTCATGCCCTGCTGCTTCAGAATCAAGAAACCTTCCTTCACCATCAGCAGGATTACTATTAAAATGGGTTAGCAAGACCTCCAGGTCTTGATTTCCACAGGTCTGGAGATCGCTCCTTGGTACAAATGATAAAGGCCTCATTGCCAGCGCACTACAAGCAGTTATGATGTCTTGAGTTTCCTTTGGGGAGCGTTTGTTCAATTAATTTATCACTTTAAAAAGAAGTTCCTCTTTGATTGTTTTGAATCTTTCCCTTGATTGTGAGCTTGCTGACAGCTTGTGAGACTTGAACTGACAGGTCGGAGGACTCTCACTGCTGAACTTGACCTAATCTTCCAATTTTTTATTTTTCTTTTTTTTTTTGCTTGTGTTCCACTTCCTGTTCAGAGTAGGTAACGAGAGATTCCCAAATCAGGTACAGGGTTTCCAATGCCTTGTAGAAGGACAACCACCTCACTTGATGAATTTCTTTATACTTTAACTGAGGTTCATTTAAGACTTCTTGTACAGCCTTTAACTTCTCAGTTCTCAAGGCAGATTTCTTGAAGTGGTAAAACATACTTGTAAGCATTTCTTGAAACTCTTTTAAGAACTTTATTTTATTTTTATTTTATTATTATTATTTTTAAAACAATTACAATAGTTATCACATAACGTACTTAGACATGCGCATACATACATACATACATACATACATACATACATACTTACGTACAAAAAAGAAAAAAATTATACAATCGATACAGTAGCTTGTTCCAATGATATGCTTATATTAATTGACAAAT
>BLFK01000008.1:254307-269307 GCA_014634185.1 Astreopora myriophthalma
GCTGACTCTAAATCAGAAAGTACAGCAGTTGTGTCATCAGCATATTGGAGAAGTTTGGTTTCTTCTTGATTGATTACGATTCCCCTTATTTCTACATTTGCTCTAATAGTAATCGCTAATGTTTCAACAGCCAAAAGGAAAAGATACGGAGAAAGAAGATCACCTTGCCTGACACCATGTGTGAGGTCAAAAAATTCTGAGCACAATCCATTATTTACTACACAACTTTTAATATTTTTGTAAAAAGTTTTACTCCAACGCATAAAATTGGGACCAAAGTTGAAGACATTCAGACAGTTAAACAAGCATTTCCACTCTAAATCAAAATCAATAAGTATCAGCAGACCAGGCATATTTTCTTTGTCTGTTAAATGCATGATATCAAAAATCAATCTAATCGTTTCACCAATATAGTGCTCTTTAACATAACCAGTCTGATTATGGTGGATTATAAAGGGTAATACATTTTTAATTCTAGTGGCAATTACTTTTGTTATTATCTTAGCATCTACATTGACAAGAGATATAGGCCTCCAATTTTCTATTAGCGTGCGGTCTTTTCCTTTCTTTCTATTAAAGTGATTACAGCTTGCCTTTGGGAGTTGGACATTTCTTCTTTATCAAATGATTCATTAACACAGTCAATCAACGGCTCGCTAATAAGATCCCAGCAGCTTTTGTAAAATTCGATAGGGAGACCATAGTTCCCTGGTGATTTGTTGTTCTGAAACGTTTCTATAACTGTTCTACATTCCTCGATAGTGATGCTTCCTTCACATGATTGCTTTTGTTCTTCGGATAGCTGAGGAGTGTTTAAACTATTTAGAAATGCCTCTGTCAAATCTGATGTTTCTACAGAATCATCAGTTTTGCATAAATTTTGATAAAAGCGCTTTTGGTGGGAGAGTATTTGATATGGGTCGGTAGTTAGAGAACCACTTATTTGCAATTTTCGGATGTGTTTTTTGACGTGATTTCTCTTTTCTAAACTTAAAAAAATATTTTGTAGTTCTTTCACCATACTCATGCCAGCGTGATCTTGCACGTACGATGATTCCTTTTACTTTTTCCTCATATATTATTTCCAATTTCTCTTTGATTTCATCTACTCGCGATCAATTTGAGGCACTGGTTTTCAAACAGCCTGGTAGCTTCTTCAAATTCTTGTTGGATCTGCTGCTCATTCTCATTTCTAAGCTTAGCTTTCTCTTTGGAGTAGTTAATAGCGTGTGATCTGATATTGTATTTAATCCAGTCCCAGATGCTGCGTTTGTCAGACAGTTCATTTTCACCCTCTAATTTCCATCTGGGTATATTAATTTTTAGCTGATTTAAGTAATTTTCATCATCCAAAAGTGAAACATTCATTTTCCATATACCGGGTCCTTTCATTTCTCCAATTTCACCCAGAGCTAAGGTTATTGCCACATGATCTGTATGTATCGCAGTCAGTATTTCAGTAGAGTTCACAAGATCACAAAGATTGTTGGAAATTAGCCAAAAGTCTAGACGACATAGTACTGTTGGGGATTTTTGACTCCAGGTGTAACTCCTCTTTTGTGGATTCTTGATTCTCCAAATATCAAATAAGTCTAGTTTGGTTTGTAAACTTTCAATGCTGTCAATTGCTGCTCTTTAAAGGACAGTTGAAATCACCCCCTAAGATGAGTCTAGGTTTTCACTTTGAAACAAGACATGCAACTTTCTAAAGAAGTGAATGAGATCTTTTTCTTTGTTTGGGGCATAAATATTTACAAGAACATATACTTTCTCATTGATTTGGATTTTTAATATAATAAAACGGCCCAAGGGATCTGGAATTGTCGAGAGAAGTTTTATAATTGGTATTATTTGAGATTAATATTGCTGTTCCGCATGAATTTGGACTTCCATGTGAAAAAAGCATTTCAGCACCCCATTTGTTTTTCCATTGCACTTCTGTCTCCTTTTTTGAGTGCGTTTCTTGCAGAAAAATAAAATCTGCCTTTTGTTTACGGCACCACGTATAAATTGTCCGTCTTTTTATAAAGTTGCTGAGGCCCCTTGCGTTTAGAGAGATTAATTTTAAGTTAACGGCCATAGTATGTCTTGGCGTAAAATATTCCTTTTCAATTTAAAAGTTTCAATTGAAATACATTATTCTGAGTGCAGAAGGAATGACAGACAACCGAAATTTGTGTATCACTAACGCTGTTGATTTAGAAAGGACGTGGAATATTACGCAGAGAGTTTGATAGTATGAAAGCTACGAACAGGTTTTGACACGAGAAACAAACAAAAACAAACAAAGAACTTGACTTTATCTGCAGCTTGAGAAACGCAAAGTTGCAGTTTGTGTGCAATGCAATGTACACTTATTACATTTAGGTTTAGTCTCTTTAACTTTCCTGCAACTCCTTCCTTGTTGCTAGACACCATCACTTTCAAGGCACCATCACCTCCAAAACCAGTAACCTTGCTGATGGGTATTTTCCTTTCTTTCAGTGCTTTTAGAATAGCCTCTGTTACAGTTGCTGCCTTTCCATCCAATACATGAACATTGGTCAGGAAATGAGTAACTGGTTTGAAGCATCTGAGTAACACCTATGTCAGTGCTTTCATCAGACAGAATGCTGATGCAGCTTGACTGCTCTGCTTCTTTGTCAATGTCTTCTCTTACAACTTGAGCAATTGAATCTTGCAACTCGTTAGCAATAACATCAGTACGATATGTGGTATTAGCACGGCAGTGCAGTTCTTGAACATTTGGGCAGTCCAAAATTTCTAGAAATGACAACAAACTTGACTACCGTAAACACTCGTGTATAAGCCGCACTCATTGATAAGCTGCACCCCCAACTTTGGCACTCGATTTTGAGAAAAAATAAAAACTTAAAAAAAGGCAATGAATGAAGTTTGGTGCCTCGTACATGTAAGCTTAGTTTGTGGTAAACATTAAGCGAAGTTATTGGGCCAATTCGAATGCTTTTTACCGTTAAGTCTTACTCGTCATACCTTTTCTGGACACAAAATTTCGATATCCCAGAATAAAGAAGCCCTTTTATTAAGATTTCATCCGCATTTGAAAAGGCATTATTTTTTTAATCAAAAACTTTGCATTGAAGTTCGTTTCTTCCCGTAGATGGCATGAAACGAGCAACAGCTAAGTAACCAGGCATTTGGGTAAAGAGAGAGGACTAGGCACCAGTACAAGCAGCTGTGCGGAGGAACGGAAGTTCCATGCCGGCTGGAGTTTAGTTGCTCTAGCAAAGCGAAAATCGGTCGCTTAAAGGAGCTTCTAACGAAGAAGATTCGATGACAGAACCTAAAGAAAAAACCGGCTCCTTTAGGAGCCACCACTTCTAGCAAAAGCAATGAACAACACAACAACAGGTTTCAGTTTGATGTATATTTATTTATCGAAGTCTTAAGAGGTATGTATGACCGTTATTGACTTCCCAATTAAGATGGTCTCGTAGATAAGCCGCACCACCACTTTTGAGGCCAAATGTGGGGTAAAAGAGTGCGGCTTATACACGAGTTTTTACGATAGTTGTAGAAATACCTTCTTTGGCAAGCCAGTATATGCTCTTAAGGGCAACTTCGACTCCTTTTTCTTTCGCTTTTAGAGAAGATTTGATGGCCTTCGTATAACTACTTTCCATTGACTTGCCTACTAATGCAGCCTGGTGATCAGAACTTGCAGCATGTCCACTCAAAGTGCTTGTTCGAAAATTTGAATTTCCCTGGGTAAATGCATTTGACTTCCCTGCCTGAACACAAATCTTGCATGTCATTTCTTTTCTTATCGGAATCATAGGCTAACCATGCGTATTTTGGAATGTACTCTGGAACACACGTTCTTTCTTTGATGAAACAGCTCCTTGATCTTTATTTACTACGTTTCCCTCTTCATCGTCAATTGCTCCATCTTGGCTTGATTCTAGAATACCCCCTCACTTACATTCAACTTAAGAAACCTGCTACCGCAGTCCCACACTCGCGACATTCAACACTGCCACCGCAGTCCCATTGACATTGTGCGAAAAAAATAGCAGAGGTTTAGTGAAAAAAAAAATAGCACTCGTTTACTGATTAAGCCTAAGCGCTCATTTCAGTGATTAGGCCTAAGCGCTCATTTCAGTGATTAGGCCTAAGCACTCTTTAGAAATTTTAGCTTTCATTTGGTCGGCTTGCTCACATTATACGTGCTGTAGTTCGATCGACGAGCCATTGAACCTTAGTCTTCCAGTTGTGAAAGATTTGGTTTACCATGATCTGCACACTGACTGGCCGATAGTTGTCCTTATGTCAACGATCCTCGTTTTTAGTCGTGGATATGCAAAGCATAGAAACGACTATTGTTGAAGGTCAGAATAGGCAAATTTGTGACTAACTCAGATGTAGACAAATCGATATGTCAACGGTTGACTGATAGATATCAATTTAAACAGGGAGACCTGGTCGCCTAACCTCTAGGATAGAAGGAGAACTTGTGAGAAGTAGTGCTCGTAGATATTGGGATAAATGAGTGATCATGCATGTGTCTGCTTCTGCGTGTTGGCAATTGCAGACTTTCCCCTGGATTATCTGCAACAAGGTTGTGGGCAATTTTGTACAGCAGCATAAAGAGGGCATCTGCTCTCCATTGTTCCGGTGTTCTCCAGTTCAGTACTCTCAGCATCTCAGTAGTGCTTGCTTTTTGTTCGTATTTCCTGAGTGTCCATCAAGCTGCCCGTCGTTGGATCATCTCTATGTTGTGGGAACCGTTGTTTTCAGTTCCTTTCCGTGAGTCCCATGTGGAGCAGCAGTACTTAGACTGTGGTCGAAGTATTGTTGTGATGCCTTTGCTTTGAGGGATGGTGACTTAACTCTTAGGTTCTGCTTAAGGAAACCTAGAGTTCTATTTGATTGGGCTGTGGTCTTGCCGAAGCGGGTGTTCTATTTAAGGTCCTGTGGGACATGCACGTCAAGGTACTTTGTACTCTACATGGACTTGATTGGAACCCCATGGAGTGTGTACTCGTGTATAATTGGATGTTTCATCCGGCTCATGTTCCCATGAGGTTGTTCAGGTCAGCCTACAGTTGGTTGCAACTATCTTGTGAGTCAGTTGACAAGTACAGTGTTGTCAGCAGATAGATGGACGTTCGATTCCACATATTCAGGCAAGTCATTTATGTAAATGAGAAACAGAGTTGGTCCAATAGTTGAGCCTTGGGGGACCCCAGACTTGACAGGCAGGTAGGACGATTGATGTGTGTTTAATATTTAGTGCTTACATGTGAGTGCAGTGAGCGACACTTAAGAAATTTGCCATCACCTTTAACTTCTGGATTACAATTTATGTTCTTGTTTTCTCTCAGGTGGTACACCTTATCCTGGAATACCTGTAGAGCGATTGTTTACCCTGCTCAAGAATGGGTTCCGCATGGAATGTCCTATAAACTGTCCTGCAGAGGTGTAAGTTATACAAAACACATTGCGTAACCACAGTTTGTGCATGCTGTAGTTCAGAGTGAAATTTCAAGTTGAAGTGATTTCAACCTAGGGCATGTCATTTTAATTAAACTAGTTTGAAAACAATTTCAACTAGGTTAAATGTTTCAAACCCGTTCAATATCAACTGTCTAAAAGGGGTTTTCTTTTTTGGGGCTGTAATTTAAAAAAAGGGCAGGTGTTGTTGTTGTTTTTTTTTGGGGGGGGGTGGGTGGGTGGGGGGTGGGAAAGGAGACAATAAAAGAAAGAAAAGAGGGTTTTATTTCACTTTGCTATCTTGGTATCTGTTCTCCCTCCACTCCACTTGCCTTTATTACTTTTCTTTCCCTGCCCAAATGTACTCTATCCTAGGCACTGGTGTCATGTGTTCCTATCGTACTCACTTACCTCTTCCTTCAGCCATGACTATCACTTGCGGTTCCTGAGGTGCGAACCGCCAAACACCAAGACCTTCTGATATTGAGTCCTCTGAATTAGCTGTTGAGCCAAGGCAACAAATAGAAATATGTTGCACATTTATTCGATATAGAGAGTGCACTATTGGGAGCCATTTCCATGCCCCTGTAGTTTATACCACCAGTACACACATGAAGCAATGTTTTGATGATATAGCTTACATCTCTTAAAACTAACTTAAAAGAAAACTAAGTTATGACAAAACGAACGAAGGATTTCAACTAACCAACCGGGTCTTTTCAAAAATTGCGGTATTTATAGAATCGAGTTCGCGTAGTCAGATTTTTCCCAATGGAGGGTCCTAATGACGTGGTGTGAACTAAACCTTTTGGAAGATAGTATTATCGAACGCCTGTTTGACCTAAACCCCACAAACGCTATACTTAAGTGTGAAGTATTTGTTCTGTGCTCAGTGGCATATTAGCGCTATTCTTTTCAACATTTCTCCCCCTCCTTGACAAGTTTAACTCGTCAATGTCTCTTTGATGCGACTAGTTACTTAATATTACAACGGAAAGTCAATTAATGTGCTTTCTTAAATGGATCCTTAGAGTTCAATGTTCACGATTGTTCATCCCTGCTGTACTTGTCTGGAATTTCATTGTTTAACAACTTCTAGGGGAACCAATTTGCTGATTGGTCGTAAAAACGAACTTTGTCCAACTTTAACTTTAGCAACTCGAACGTGCTGATCTTGTCCGGGGTAGATTTCTGTGATTCGACCGAGTGGCCGATGGGCTCTGGGTTCATCAGGAGATATGGCGAGCACAACATCTCCAACCTTTCAATCCTTCATCTCTTCGTTCCAACGTAAATGAGCATTTTGACTTGGCAGCCATTCCCTCATCCATCTTCGCCAGAAGTGGGAAATAAGCTCTTGTACTCTTCTCCAACGCTTCCTTGGGTGAAATTCGGTTTCGTCAACGGAATCAGGTGCGAATCTTCCACCGCCTTGTCCATATAAGAAATGATTGGGCGTTAGAGGAGTATCATCACATGGATTAGCTGTCTGAAACGTTATTGGTCTGGAATTGATGAGAGATTCTGCTCCGATAAAAGCAGTCATTAGCTCCTCATCCGTAACTTCAGCCTCTCGAAGAACAGCATGGACGGCTTTCTTAGCTGCTTTGATCATTATTTCATGTGCTCCTCCAAAATGGAGTGCTAAGGGTGGATTAAAGATCCAGGTTACTCCTTGGTTGGCAGTTCTCTTGCGGATCTTTTCCTCATCTAGTTTTTCCACGAGTTCTCGGAGTTCTCTGTCTGTGCCAATAAAGTTAGTACCACGATCACCAACTACTTCTTGAGGCAATCCTCTGCGATAGGCCATTCTCGCGAAAGCATTTAAGAAAGTGTCTGTGTCCAGACCAAAAGCCATTTCACAATGAATTGCCCGACAGGCCAGGCAGGTAAACAGGCAAAGCCATCGTTTTAGCCGTTTCTTCCCTCGTCCTTGAACGGTCATAAATGGTCCTCCGAAATCAACTGCTGTTTGCGCGAATGCTGTAAGTGAAAATCGAAGACGTACTTTTGGAAGTGGACCCATCAGCTGCGTAGTGGCTTTTCCTTTTCGTTTCTTGCAACCGTAACACTGGTTCTCCCATTCTCTGATTTCTTCTTGGGCCGACACGATCCAAAAGTGAGTGGATAAATTAGCTAATGTGTGATTCGTTCCAGCTGCGTGGTTTCACATTTCAAGGTGTTGTTTAATTTTTTTTACAGTAATGGCATCCAGTGGGTTTTTCAGTGACAGCATTTTTGTCAACTCTGAGTACTTTTACCTAAAGTTGCGTGAGCCAAAACGTTTGGGACAATTTGGCTTTTTTACCCCAAAATAGCAGTTCCCTTGAACCCCCCCCCCCCCCCGACAATGTTGGGTTTCTCGGGTCAAACAGTTTTTAAAGATCTTTTTTTTAGGGCCTAGACTTCAACATTGTTCAGGGGCTGTGGGGGACAAACTTGATAAGTTTGTATTTGTGAGTGGAAATTACTGGTAACTTGTAAATTATACTCAAAAATTATGATGGAAAGGGGGTGTGTCCCCAAACGTTTTGCCCAGGATTGTAGCAAAATAACATCATTTGTAGATGACAACTTTTATGAACAAGGAAAAGGATGGTTAAATTTGCCTAAGAAGGATGGTTAAATTTGCCTAAGAAGGATGGTTAAATTTGCCTAAGAAGAATGCAAATGCTCTGACTTCTCCAGTGCAACAAAAGTTAAAATTGCTCGCAACAAACGTAGAAATTATTAACGGTGCCAACAATATGTTTGATTGAGTTTTGTAAAATAACTTTGAACTGTTCTCGGGATCATAACTGCATTCTTCATGTTGAAGATCATTACTAGAAGTACTCATGGCTATTTCCTCTCATACGTAAAGAAACCTCAGAAGTTGTCACAACTCAGGAATGTCTTTTCTGGGTGGTGGGATTTCCTACAAAGTTGCATGCCAACAATGGAAACAGTTTAAAGTAGTGACTGACTTTTGCCAGAAACATAACATTAAACATGTCCACGGTGCCTCAAGGAATCCATCCACTCAGGGTCTAGTGGAACGTGCAAATAGAACAACCAAAGAAAATGTTTGCAGTTTAGTTAAAGAGAAGAACTTGATGTCAGTATCTACATGTGGGAGAAGCAGCCTATTAAAAAAAAAACGTAAGCATACACCAAGCTATTGCCAAACTTCCTTACGAGGTGGTGTCTGAATTCCTTCACACACAAGGAAGAGGGGGGTTCTGAGCCACCCCATAAATATTCCACTCCACCCCCCATGAGGGGTGCTCACTCGACCCCCCAAAGAGGGGTGTCCACCAGACCATTTCTTAGGAATCCCCTCTCTTCCATGTGTCCACAATCGCATAAAACGAGTTCTGTGCAATGGGTGGTGTTGAACCACATTCTTTGTGGAGTGATGTCAGAACCCCCCTCAACAATGTCTGCACAAAGGCATAAATACCCATTGAGGATTGTAATGCTCACAAGCTAACTTAATTGGAGAATATATATACATGGCTGCACAGAGGTTTAACGATTATGTGGAAGAGTAGTTATATCAACAACTCAACCCGAAAGAACCAAGAATGGCAGTTTGTGTGCCTACTTTTATCTGAGCATTCAAGAATTGTAGAGGATATATTCATGTCTGGAGTATGAAGCTTTGAGATTTTTGCAGCAGCAGTCAAGGAAAGATTTATTGTAACATTAAGGACAGAAGTTAGGCGAGGCAGTATGAGGCCTCAATTTTTGTTGAAAGTGGCTTTTAGAAACGATGTTAGAGAAGGTGAAAGGGAGGATTACTGTTTTAGGTATGATGGTAATGTACTCTTTACAAGTGCTGACAAGCAGGACATCAATGATGAGTACAACAGATTTATCGATAATGTTTGTGAAAGGATCACATCAGTTCGGGATGGGTGTTGGAAATAATTTTATTTGCCTACATCAACAGTGTGGCTTATCCACCAAAAAATTAGCTGCCAAAAAGGCAGTGTTAAATTCAAAATCAAGATAAGTGTTTTGAGTGAGCAGTTCATGCGGCTTTGTTCCCATACAAAGGAAATCATTGTTACAGGACATCAAAATACCTAACAGAGGATTATACTGGGTTGAAATTTCCACTCACCATAAATGAAGTTAAGAATTTTGAGAATCAAAACAACCTTGCCATTTCATTCTTTCATTCTCCTGTCATGGTGTACTTTAAAAGGTTCACGAAGCGAGAAAACTAGTGAAAACTTTTGTACCTTGAGTTTTGCTAGAAGTTCTCTAAACTCTTTTTTCGAAAGCTCGCCTGCAAAACCGCAAAAAAAGACAGCTTCTAGTGACTTTTTGCCTGGCTATAGAAAAGTACAAGCACGGCCATGTTCTTGCGAAATGAGCTTGTGATTCTGGTGAACTTCTGGGTGAGAACCCAGACTGAAACTTCAGTGTGCTGGCCTGAAAAGGGTAGCTCAACCAGCGAGGCTGTACACCCTTTTTACATCTCAAGAGGCGGTGCAGTCGTCGAGTATAAACAACGTGTTTGTGCCTTCAGAAAAAAGCACGAAAATATGCTTGTCACGGTCAACAAACCCATCAAAGGCTCTGTTGTGAACAAACGTCGGGCAGATGAGAACGATGTAGTCAAACTTCTTGCAGAAGGGCCCTCGAAGCAGATAAAGTATGTACTGAGTCTTGCCCGAGTTGGTGGTTCCCACTATCAGGGTGTTGAATGGTAGCTTTTCAGGGTCCATCTATACTAACCCTTAGTACTGCAAGGTCTGGAGCTGGTTGCCCATGATGTTCATCGCCACGTCACTGATGGTGAAGATGTGACAGTTGATTTTACTGCTTGCAGCAGCTGTAGTCCGGTTTATTGCAAGTTGCACACCATCCTAGGAGTTTACAAGGCGAGTGCCACTGCCCTGGTATGCATGGCTGGGCATTCTTCGCAGCTCAATCAGGCAGCCAGACTTGTTGTCGGCGAGGTATTTTGTGAGGTATTTTGTGAAGTCTCACACCACATGTCCCTTCCCTCAACACCCGAGCTGTAGACACAGTTTGGTCAACCGGAGATGGTGACGTTGATTTCAGTGAAGTCTGGGTTGAAGAAGCTTTCGGTTTCATGTGAGCCCACGGCATATTGCTGAAAGCATAGGAGCAGGATAGCTTTCAATGAACGCCTTTGTGGGTTAATCCGTATGTTTAGGTGTGTGTCGTTCTTTTTGTCAAAGATGACAACCTTTTCTCGCGTTACGAGGTGGTAGGCAAACTCCTTGCCGGCAGTGTACACGCTCTACTCTCACACCACGAGTGGAGTGGCGAATCATGTTGTACTCCTGCAGAATATTTTTCAACTTGTAACCAAGCTTGGAGGCATCAGTGCCCTTTACCACATTCGAGACAGGTGCAAGCGTTAGCTCGAAGACCAGATCGCTTGTCAGGGCTTGCAGGTAGAAGACACTATGGTCTTTCAATGTCTGGTGGTCAAGCCAGATCGGGTATTTTGTGCCGTAGATGCTAGCCAGCTTTTTCTCTGCTGTGACGCCTGATTTTGGCTTGTCATCGGTGTCAGAGCAAATCTTGTTCAGATCGTCACTGTGTATGCCTTCCTTGATCATGCTGGCACTCTTGTCCGTTGTGAGAAAGAGATCCTCAAAAATCTTGTAGAGCTCCCAACCCACAGTCTGCTGGACTTTGGTGTCCTCAAACTTCACAACTAGCTTTTCAACCAGTGCCTGTGAGATGTTTTGGACAAGGTGATTGTTCGTGTGAGCGCTGGTCACCTTTAGGTTGATGTCAAATCGCAGTGCTAGTGAACGCAGCACGATTGTTTCATTTGCCGCCTCATAAGAATATAACTATAATCGATTGGATAGCAATCTACGGTCACTTGACACCCAGGCTAAAAGAATTGTTACATGCTGTGAAGAACCTCCACGCAATGTACCACTACAAGTGATACTGGGTGAAGGGTGCAGCAATTTCTATGGAATGAAATCGTAGATGGTCTGACATGAACACTCAACATCATTCGAATGATCTTCAGTTCGATTGATCACCACTGACTGAAAACATTAACAGCTAAGTGCAATTTAACATCTATATCGACCATCTTTGTAGCGAGATCATTTTGCTATTCATATGAAAGATATGAAAGAAAATATGAGAGAATCTATGCAGCACTCACTAGAGGAATTACCGTATTTTAATGCAAGAGGAGATTTAAAAGTAACTCATGGTCAGTTGAACAATTTCTTCACGACTATCTCTCTCCCTCCCTCCCTCTCTCTCCCCCTCTCCCCCTTTCCCCCTCTCTCCCTCCCTCCCTCCCTCCCTCCCTCCGTGTGAAATAATTGCAGCACTTTGCCATTCACTCTGATCGAGTAACAAGGTAATTTGTTGTTGTTCAAATGACAGTAAAGAAGCCTCAATCCAGTGAGAATACTTTGTTTGGTGGTAGTATTATTTCGCACAACTTTTGTGATTTAACATTTAATAATCTTCAATCAAACTAGCATGTTTGGATGTGCATTTAATATCTTTCATAGATCAATCTGATTGCATTGAAACAGAATTTTATCCCCCTACAAAGAGAATTACTATGGATTGCCATGGCCATACGGCCAGAGCGCCAGGGAAATGAGCTCAACATAATGTAAACAGTCAATTTCTCTTTTGGTTATGTGTAGCTGCTACAAATGGTTGTATTTGTAATCTACATCTTAATTTTTGAACGGGAATGCCTTATTCTAAACGCCACCAATATTTAAGTCGGCCCAGTACCAGTTATTGAATGTGAACAATACTAATAGTTTTTTCCTCGCACAGCCATGAAATCCATGAAAAGCTACAAATCTGAGGTTTTTATTATCAAACCACGATTCACAGAACCATTTTGTCCTGTTCCTTCACTAAATTTACGCAGTGCCATCACGCTTAGTCCCCAGGCGTGCAATATGGCAGCCAAAATGGAGCACCTTGTCTGGACCTCCATTGAGCGGTCAATTCAGACCTTTCTCCCCTCATAAATACTTCAAAATGTAAATAACCTCTCAGATACTGGAACGTTTGTTTTAAGTATGTCATGTACTACAAATTAAGCAAAGGAAAACATTTTATCTTCAGTTCTCCTTTAAGTGATGAACAGAAAAATAATAGTGAGTACAACAGGAGCAGGAAACACTACAACATAAAGGGAAACAACATATGTAAATAACCTCTCAGATACTGGAACGTTTGTTTTAAGTATGTCATGTACTACAAATTAAGCAAAGGAAAACATTTTATCTTCAGTTCTCCTTTAAGTGATGAACAGAAAAATAATAGTGAGTACAACAGGAGCAGGAAACACTACAACATAAAGGGAAACAACATTTCAAAGGCATTATTTGAATTAATTTTGCATGATAAATATGCTTTGATTTCAGATATGGAATAATGCTGCAGTGCTGGAGTGACAGTGCAAAAAATCGGCCATCATTTTCTGACCTTCACAAAAAGCTAGATGTGATGCTCTCCTCAGAAACAGCCCTGGTAAGCTAGCTAGCCAACTCCCAAAATTTTCATACACACTGTTCTGTCTTTCAGGTCACAATAAATTTGGATTGTGGTTTCTATGACCGCAATACCTACACTTTGAGAGCTAGGTGCAAAACTAATTTTTAAGCAGAACTTGACTCTTTGATAAGTCACGGATGCTACATATCAGCTTGCAACCAGTTGCAAGAATACTTGATACACAACCTTATAATAATTTTGGCTTAGCTGAAGTCTCCAGGGTCTTCGATTTTCCATCCCCCATCTCCCTCTTATCAAAGTTGTTAGCAATGTCCAGAACTTTCATAGACCACATCAAATGGCAGAGTGAATTTTGGGGGTGGGGGGGTGGGGGGAGAGAGAGGTGTGTGTTATAACTCACATATCTGTTACTAGTAAATATTTGAAATATGATTCAGAAGGTCTGAAGACTTTTTTTAGCTGGTTCCAGAACTTTTCACACTGATAAAATGTTATTTGTCGTCCTTAAGGAGTATGTTGCAATACTGGCGCATTCAGTTGACTGCTTCGCAAAAGATGATATGGAGCCTAGGGAGTCACCTGAAAAGGAAAGAACACAAACAAGTGGGATAAGCACAACAGTCTAAGTGCTACTTGTGATATCTTTTGTGAATGGTGCATTGCAATGTTAAAGTGCACGTTACCACAAAATATTTTCTTTCACAAATTTCAAGACCACAAAACAAACAATTTTCCTTTTCTCCTGAAAATTCCGCTTCTAATACAGCATAGAACCAAACTAAACTGGCCGTTATTTGTCCCACTGCCGCTCTAGTGAGAAGTGTGGGTCTATTCCCTAGGTGAGCACAAAGTTCTTTGCAATGCAAAAATTCTTTCAGACTGGAATTCAAAGAGTTTGTCATGTCATGATCTGATGAATATACCCATGCCTCTCACCTGGTCAGTCATGGACCAGAATAATAATCTTGAGGAGATGAGGCAAACTTGTAAAATTAAACCAGACTTACCTCAAGTTGAAGTTTGATTGAGATTCTACAAAGTCATTGGTCTGGAGCTAAGGAGGTGAGATGTGCATGCGTAACCAGAGCGTTCACACTTTAAAGGCAAATGATCAGGACAGTTGTAATGCCACAGGGTGGGCACCTCACAAGGGAGGGCACTTAACTCCTTAGCTCCAGACCAGTGACTTCGTAGAATCTCAATCAAACTTCAACTTAAGGTAAGTCTCGTTTAATTTTACAATTCTACTTCATCATTGGTCAGTGTCGCTAAGGAGTCACTTGCGACTTTAAAGCGTCTTGATCATGAGCTTAAACGTAACCATCAGCATAGTAATCTACAATAATCTTCATGGAACCTGAACCAGAAAGGTACCAACAACAAAACCAAACAATACCAAGTAACTAAGTATTTGGAGAAATTGTCAGGCTGAGTGTACACTTTATAACCAGTTAAAACTCAGTACCATTTTTCAAAAGTTCCTGACCAAAATTTTTGACATCGGCTTCAGTGGGCTTTGGGTAAAATTGAGCAAAAGTGTTCATAGTGCTCCAGCTGGCTGCAGCCAGGATAGTGTCAATAGGAACTTTCTTCCTCTGTGCAGCTGAAGTAACAGCTGCCCTAGTGCTATGGGCCTTGTATAATCCAGTATCAATTCTGCCTTGCTAGGGACAGTCTTCATCCATCTAGAGGTGGTATTAGTGGACACTGGCTTGTGAGGCTTTTGATAGCCAATAAGTAATTGATCAGTGTTGCCAGCAAGCCGTATTCCTTGTTCAGCTTAGGCTTGATGGCCTCCCGTCGACAGGGCAAGAGCTCACAGCTGGTGTGACCCAGCAATGCTAATTTGCTTATCAAATTTGCCGCCATTTGCTCCCTTTGTTTGAAAATCCATTAATTTCTGGGCTGATTGAGCCATTACTGCTCCTACCTTGGCAAGCAAATTCTGAATAGCAGACAACCTGAGGTCTTGCTTTTTCCCAAAGTGTGTTAACGTTCCCCAAATTTTGGGGTTAACTTTGGGAACAGTGAGTTTCTTGCAGTTTTCAAGGTGGTCGTACT
>BLFK01000008.1:274307-287987 GCA_014634185.1 Astreopora myriophthalma
AAGCAACGGCAGTCAAAGATACTAGATGATGGTGTCCGTATGAGAACAGAAATTTAAATGTTGGTGAATATATTCCCTGCTGCATCAAGTATTTCACACAGCAAGGTTTGCTGTACATTCATCTTTTACTGTTGGTGTTACAGTACTTTTTTTTTGCGAAGCTAAGTTAGCTGAAGAAATTTTAAGTAGTTTATTTGTATTTATAAAGCAGTTACAAATGACAAAAAAATACCTTTTGTTTTGACGTTATGTAGCGATTAATATGGTAAGATTGCTGATTTTGATCATTGCCTATGTTCAACATGCCTATGCCCTATACACCTTGTTCCGAAATGGCCGCCATATTAATAATATCAAGAAGCTATTTAATAGGGGTTGGCCCTTTGTCAGAAATTAGAAGATGTGGCATAAAGATCAGCTCATTTGAGTTCAAACACACTGGGTGGCTTGTTAAACCTGTTGCTCACAACATCTTGGTGTGTTTCAATTTTAAATGCCTCGACAATTCTCTGGTTGAACATTTTGCCAACTCAAAGAAGACAAGAGAAGAGAACTCAGAGAAGAGAAAAAAGAAAAAAAAGTTATTTTGTGAAGTTCGTGATTCATCAATAGTGCTAACGTTCAATTACTTATTGAGATTACTGGACGATTGACAATTCAGATCAGCAAAAAGCCAGTTGCTTATCACAATTACCGGGTTACCCTTAAGAAAAATTAAGAAGCTCGGCCATTAATTCGGCAAGCAGACGAGGTGTATCTTGATGAGTCCAGATGAAATTCGTATTTCCGGCACAAATGACTGTGACACCGCAAATTCCATGACCAGTTGTGGTTGATCAGGCATGGCAATCTTGAATCTTTTGAATTTATCCCATTTCGCTGGTTGAAATCTCTAATTTCTTGTAGTCTGGTGCATGATGGAGATAATTCTATGGCGTTCCTTTATAGATTGTCTGGTATTGAGCAGTGATATCCGTCATGAAAGAATATTGCCTGTTCCTTGACTGTAAAGATAGCAAGACCCCAGTGGCACTGGTCCGCCATATGCACAGGAAGAAACCTAGCATCTACTCTTTCCATGTCCTTGAGACACACCCTGAGGGTAAAAACCATAGTAGCAATATGCTGTGGCATGCTTTCTTAGATTGGTTCTTTTTATTGCAGTTCTTTTGTGTGAACCAATTTACAATTTCGTCGCTCAAATATCTTACTCTGCAAAGGAGAGAAAACTCTTGCAACATGATTCTATGACTCTGTAGTTTTGATCCAAGGTTAGGTACGTGTCATCGACATTCCGTCGGTCTAAAAGTGCATGAGTGATTTCCTTCTCATACTTCGTATTTGCTAACACAGTCTTCAAGCACGTCTTCTCAAAGGCAGTTTCTCTTCGCAAACTTTTCAGCTGATGAAATCTCAGTAGAATCTGAATACCTTCTGAATCAAAATTTCCGTAAAATGGGAATTTTGCAATTGATCCTGTGTGTTCAGACTTCCTCATCTCACCATCTAACTGCTGAAGAGGAGAGAGTGGTAGCAGTTTGTCAACAGTGAGTGGGTCGCAATTAGGGGCATTAGTATTCTTGCAGACTTCGAAGTTTACTAATGCATCGTCAACCTCAGGAAACATACATGTAGGCTCTCCTAAAATACATCTTGGGTAGAGAAACCTGTCATTATGACTTCGAACATCAGCTAAGACACCAATGTCTATCGCCAAATCTTCAGATGTTTCATCTTCAACGACAATGGCGTGCTGAACATCAGCTACTTCCTCATCTGCCTTCTTTGTCTTGTTCTCCTTCGCCTCAAGGATACCGAATTTGCTTACTGCTGAGCCTTTCCTCTTCTTCACAAAGGTCACCTCTCGTTTCATCCAGGGATTGGGTCTCTTTCATCGAATTAGTCGGAGCATGTTTGCTTGCTATTACTGCTTTATTACCCTTATCCATAGTTATATCCTTTGACTTCTTGATATTTGGGGTAAGGTGCAGTGATGAACGAAAAGCTTTGCCTCTTTCTGTTTTTTGTTTGGTGTGAGGGTTTAACGCCTGCTTGCGTCAAACTGGGTTGACCCTTCTCCCAGAGCTTTTTAAATTTCATTTGGTGAAGGCTTCCTGCTTTTTCTACATGAAGTCTCCAGGTGTTCCAAAT
Source organism: Astreopora myriophthalma (assembly GCA_014634185.1). Lineage (NCBI taxonomy): Eukaryota > Metazoa > Cnidaria > Anthozoa > Scleractinia > Acroporidae > Astreopora > Astreopora myriophthalma. The sequence goes on from BLFK01000008.1 coordinate 276,459, forward strand.
TGCGGAACACGAAATGGTTCAATGAAATGATGGACAGCTCTAATACACAGGCTAGTTGCCTGAGATCCAGGTATGTGCTCATCAAGGAGATCAGTAATTTGGACTGTGAACAACGTCATGCAGGGGTCAGAATTCTGGTCACAACAATAAATTAAAAGCAAGTCTGTTGCATTGAAGCCACGGTCTAGTCCTAAGACTTGGCAGTGTTGCTTTAGGTCTTCAAGGTGTTGTATTGTTGCTAAACATGTTGTCTTCCCGTCGTCTTCCCAAAAGGTCAGGTCACGCGTTTCGTGTTTCTTTAGAAACAATCTTTGTTCATGATCATAATCCAAGTAAGCTATGGCTGGAAGGTGCCAGTATTAAGGCGAAGCAAACATTTCATCAATACCCAGGCCAAGATAAAGCACTCCATTTTGGATTTCGTGTGCGGTTGGTATCATGAGTTGGACTGCTGCTCCCAAAGAGCAGCCTTCAGAATCGGTGGAATAGCCAATCAGATTCAGTTGTGTTTTGCGTACATTGCCGGTGCTATCATAGTAACATGCTTTTCTTAACCTTTGCCAATACTTCAAAAGATGCTTTGCCGTGTAACCACGATCAGGACTTGGCCACATGCAAGTTATAACGGTTGGCTTTCCTAAGGATGTCAGTGCTGTAAGGTTGTGTACAGACAGTTTTAGCCAGGTTTTCGTCCTTTACAAGGTTGTCTGTTAACCTCTTCATTGCGTCAAAGTCGTCTGAATCGTTCTTGCTTACATCTCTCTGTGGAATGAAAATGTTTTGAGGCCAGGTGTCAGCATCAGGATCCCCATGTGTGTCCTACAAGTACTAATTGGTCATCTTTTAACTTTCAGGGTTCACGGTGATAAAGCTATCCGAACCCATTTGCTTTACTTTAGCTTCAGCAGTGCATTGTCTTTGGGACTCAACTTCCAGTGCACTTGAGACCTCACCTTTCTTGGCGTAGCACTTGTTAAACCCTTGAAGTCCAAGCCTGTTTCTAGTGTCTACCAAATTACCTGATCTTCTGTGCCAAGGTGTATCTTTTAACTTGCATAACTGAAGATAGCAGTTGCCGCAGGTGTATGGATGCTTACCAGACAGAGATGCTTCTTCTTGGTAAGGTAGAGGTTGTTGAGGCTCTAAGGCCAGTTAGTTTAAAGGATTCTCTGTCTTCTTGAAGAAATTGTAAATGGGCTTAGACTTGTTGACCCTTATTTTTTGGGCAACGCATCTTTTTCACTTCAGCTTTTTTCTTTGGCCAAAAACTTTCGGCTTCCAAGTGGCACTTTGATAAACTATGTTCATGCACTTGAACAGTCCCAGAAAACTCGAGTTTTGCCGTACCATCTAGCATCGCATCTGTGGTAGCCTGTTTTGACCTTGCAGCAGAATGTGGATGGGAGTTGAGTATGGCCAACTTTAAATATGGTGTACAAATTTGGCATGCGAAGTTCCCCTTCTCGACTTGTGAAAACTGTGGCAAGACATCACCTTCAAAGGAAAACCCATTGCAATCGTGAACAAAACTTCCAACTCTAATGGGAGGAAAGCAAGCAGCAACAAAACATCTTAAACAGGCATCCTTGTAAACTCGTGTGCTTCCACATGATGACTGAATGTGAGCTCTTTCGACATCAAAAGTTTGAAGACTGGGGGTATGTCGACTTAGGATAGGTGTCGCTGCTGGGCGACAATTAAACTCGACTGGTTCCTTTTTTTTTGACAGCTTTATTCGCGGATTTCACTCAGGATAACATCTTTCACTGCTACATGATTTTACAAAACTCAACTGATCTTTTTTACGTGCACACATGACCCCCAGCAACGAGCTGGCCTGCCACTCACAACACAACCGGAAATTAAAGTTCAGGAGGCCAGAATAATGCAGCCACAGGTCTTGCTTTGGAGATGACATCATCTTGTCCTCCTTCACAATAGTTTCTTTCCATCCATTGCTGAAGATCTTCAATGTGAATGACGGTTTTTTGTTTTTCAGTTTTAGTGACTTCCGTGACAAGATCCGTTCTCTTTACTGTTCTTAAATTTATCCCGTTATATGAAACAGCACGACCTTGCTGGAAAAGTAATGGGACTTTTGTGTAGCCTACATTTGAAAACGCTTTTCCTAAGCCTGCTTACTGAAATGAGAAAAGGTGCTAAGATCCTGGGGACTAGTATTAGGTGCAAAATTTGAGAAACAAAACAAACCATTATATGTTATAAACCATTATTTTCATTGAGTGTACAGGCTGTGTGACTACAAAGGCAAGTTTATGGATGTTGAATGTTGGTGGCCAGGAAGTGTCCATGATGCAAAAGTCTTTGCCAATTTTGCCATCAATGTCAAACTAAGAGACAATAAACGGTCAAACTAAGTGCCTACCACATTCCAGACTCCTGTCCCAGGTGTGGTCAAGATACCTAATTACCTCATTGGTGATCCTGGACATCCATTGCTTCCATTTTGCATGAAAGAGTTTGAAACATGCACCGGCAATGAACAAGTTATTTTCAACAACATATTACATTCTGCCAGAAACCCAACTGAATGTGCCTTTGGTCGCCTTAAAGTAAGATGGGCCATACTCACTACAAAAATGCACATTAAACTTGAGTCAGTACGAACTATTATTTATGGATGTTTTGTATTACATAATTATTGTGAGAAAAATAACAGCTACATTGATCCAGATTTGGTTGACTCACAAATTGAACACATGAAGGAAAATGAGGTCAAGTTTAAAGATGTTCCTCACCCAGATTACTCATGTAACGTAGGAGAGGGAACATCACAGAGAGAGTTAGTCATTAACAGTTAAGAGCAAGATAGAACCTAGACTGAAGAAGAAGTAAGCCATCAAGACATGAAAGAAGCCTTGCTCAAAGAACTGCAAGCCAGCGGGCCATAAAAAGGAGGACACTGGCCAAATCCAACGATTGTGACCTCTCCCTGAGAACAATGCCAGTCAGCCCTGAGAAGAAAAAAAGAAAGTTGTCGCCAAAAGAGCAGCACAGGTGGGGGTTGGATGTGCAGAAATGGTTGGGCAAGACCGGCCTGGAATTTCGTTGGCTGGGGTATCAGTACATGTGCCCTGGCATGTGATTGATCATCTGGTCCTCAGGCTCCCTGGAGCACATTCCTCTCCTCCTCTCATTTTGGGCACGTTCTCAGACCAGATAGGTGGCTCGGCGGAGGGGATCGGCATCGCGGCATTGCAGCATCGACGGTAGGCCCAGTAGGAGTCCTGGGCATGTTCTTGGGCCAGATGGGTGCCCTGGCAGACGTGTCGCAGTGTCGACGATAAGCATGTACCTGCTCCCGGCAGCGTTCGGGATGGTGAGCCTTATAGCTTCTCTGTACCTGGCGAAACCATTCTCGGTGCTCCTCGTAATAGCAGCAAAGGTGGGCAATATTTTGCAGTTCGACAGAGGGGATCGGTATCGCTGCATCGACGGAAGGTACGCGCCTGCTCCTGGCAGTGTTCGGGGTCGTGGAGGGCCCTTCTTTCCCAACACTGGGACAGATGGGCAGCCCGACAGACGGGACTGGTGTCGCTGCATCAATGGTAGGCTCGGGTTGCAATGACAACAGCGTGGTGGCGGAGCTTGTGTTGGTGGTGTGGCACAGCATTTTGCTGGGCCCAGGGACAAACCTCCATAATGGGTCTTTGACAGCACATTCTTTCTTTTCCAATTTCCTTTCTTTTTTGGCACGTCTTTTCTCCGGGTACGAGGCTCGCCAGCATTTCAGCTCCTCGTACTGCTGCTGCCCATGTTTTGGGCTGAAAATGCGCTTTCTGCTTTCATGGCATGTTCGTGCTCCGCCAACTGTACGATGAAGGATGGAAGGTCACCCATCAGATCTGCATCAGCCCCACGATCTTGAGCCTGAGAAGCAAGCACCTCAAGTTCATTGACAATTGCTGTTTCCTACCCCAACCCTTGCACGCGTTTCCTGCCATGTTTGGTCTCACAGAACTGAAAAAGGGTTTCTTTGCCCATTTTTTTCAACACGGCTGACCATCCAGCGTACGTGGGACCCATCCCAGCCCAGGACTATTACGACCCAGAAGGGATGATGGAAGAGAAACGTGAGGAGTTCCTGGCCTGGCATGTTGCCCACATGGCTGAGGGTACGTCTTCGAGTTTCGCCAAGAACTCGAGGCGAACTGCAAGTCGGACGTCCGGTTGCTGAAGGAGGGGTGCCACCCCTTCCAGCAGCAATTCGAGATGGAGGCTGATTTTAATGCGCTCCTCAAATGCATCACCATCACCTCCTCCTGCATGCGGTACTTCCAAAAGAAATGGCTGCGACCTGACACCATCCCCATCGAATCGAAGGCCTTGCAGTGGCTCCACTGGTACGAGCAGGAAGCACGTCACGTCACCTGCAAGAGCATGACCGACGAAGAGTGGCAGGCTCACCAGCCAATGCAGTTGGAGGACCCGACTACGGTATCCCCTGAGTGCCTGTGGCCAACCCGGATTGGCGGATGGACCTTTGACGTAGACGGTTACGACCTGCTAAATCCACAGCTTCCCTTGCTGCTTCAAGGAGAAGGTGCAGGACAAGAGCCGCATGCATCCCGACTGCACCCTGTCCTTATTTTTGTCTTTTAGATGTCCTTCTCTCCGGGATCTGGCAGGAAGTGACCGAATTGCAGGACCTGTCACTTAGCTGTTTGGTTCCAGGCTTGCTGCATTTACAATTGGGATCCAAAGCCCCTTCCATGGTGTCCACGTACAAATCAGGCCGCTTAAGGTGGCAAAAGTGTGGGCGGCTTCAAAGATTGGTGTACCTGTGATTCCATCCAAGCCCTTGCACATTCCCCTGTTTATCACTGAGCTCATAGATGTTTGCATGGAGAGTGGTGGAAGCGATGGAGCAATTTGAAGGTTAGAATATTTTAATTCTTATATGTTCCTTATATAATTCAGTCAAGAGAGCGAACGACATATAGTGTCTAAGTATTTGACTAAGTAATGCATATATGTTTTTCCGATGCATTTTGGTCTTTGAAGAAGATCAATTAAATAATTAAAAATACATGATAAGATTGTCTGGTGATCAAATCTGCTTTTACTTGAAGTCTGCAAAACTGAGCAAATGAATTATAGCGTTAATGACACGTTCCCCGCCAGCGAGGCAAATGATTGTTTGGTATACAACACACGACTGAATGGGGTCAAAACGTTTATTTTGTAAAAGCGATTAATGATGGCTATTCTGGAAATTTTGGCTGCACTTTAACGGAGCTATTTTATTTAGTGGCACTTTAATTTTGTGATTTTCGTAAATTTTGGAACATAAGTCACTGAATTTTCGCGATTTCACGAACTGATACTTTCGCAAAATAAGGTAAACAACTTGTATATTTCGTCTCGAACAAATTATTGTTGGTCAAAACCGATGCACAATGCCCTTTCGCCGCCAAGGAAGTAAATGATTCTTTAGTATATAACACACACACACACACGCACACATACACACACACACACACACACATGCACAACAGAATAGGATCAAAACATTGCCTTTATTTTGTAAAAGTGACGAATGATGAGGTTTCATTAGTGAACTGTGGCTTAGTTACCCAAGGGCCTGTTACCATAGTTCAATCGATAAGCGAATTGGTAAGTAGTCTGGTCGAGCGGGGTTCACTTATTAGAAACTAAAAAATTTACTTAAGCCCACGACTTCTTTGAAGGGTCAAAATTAAAGTGTTTGCAATTGATACTCATAAACTGTACATTCATCGCACATTCAAAACCCAGGGGCTGTTAATAAGGGCCAGTAGCCTGCCAAGACCACAGGCGACTTTCGTCTCATTTTACCACCAGTCAAGGTGAAAAATTCTTCCAAATCGTACAATTGTTAATTTATCATTGAAGAAACTTTTAAAACATTCCTCTCCCCTTTTTGAGAGGCATTCGTTCGTGCGAGTTGTGTAGAACGCCTGGAACATTTAACTGAATAGTTCCCAGTCTCACGCTTAATCTAATGAAACAACATGGTAGAGGCAAGCACCGTAGAGGCAAGCACTAATAAGAAATTTTTCCGTCTTCAGTCAAGTGAGCCAAGCGAAGATAAGTACCTCTTTAAGTACACTCGATTCCATGGTCGCCAACTTTCAATTATAAACCTTCTACTTTCAAATTTATTGACAGGCCTGAAAAGCTATGTTTTCTTTATCGGTCTATGCACGGTTCATTGCTGGTTCAATTCCTAAGGGTCACTTGTTCGAATCATTATGATAAAACAATGTTTAGATTTCTCTATCTTGCCATGACACACAGCACAAGCACATGAACAATAATTTACACTGATTGAATGTCAGGTTGTTTTAAAAGCCAACTAGAAAACATTCAGAAATGTATACAAACCCAATGCTTTATGTGCAGAACTGGGAACCCTTTTGTTTCCAATTTCACATATGTCAAACTAAGTATGTTCCAGCAAAGATGTTTGTTGTAGCATGCGAAAGGATTATTAATTTCATAAAATTTGCCTCACATGTCTTTTTACAACTATATGTAATTAACGGTTTCCTGGCTCGATGGATTAACGTGCATGATCGATCATGGTTTGGAATACACATGCTGTTGGTTCGAGTTCGAAGCTTTTTGCTCTCATCAGCTTTAATAAACTGGTTTGCATTTTTTTTCTTTACCTCCAATATTCGTAAATATAATTTGTTGTTCTTGTTGTAGAAGAGGAATTTCGACCTGGGGCGCAGGTGTTGCGGGACTTGGCTGCTCAAGTTAATGCTGAGTTGTGTTCCCTGCAGCACAAGAAAACCATGGAGGAACAAGAGACTCTGCAAGATGGGAGTGGTACCACAATGGCAGAATCAAGACGAGGGCAATTTCATTTTGAATTGCAACCACTTTTTGAGCGTTGATCAGAGAAAATGGGAGTGCGTGAATGCATCTTTTGAACCCAGTTCCATGAATTGCACATTGGTTCAAAGGATGCGATGGGCTGTGGAAGAATTACTGGACAACCCAGGTACTGAGGACCAAGAGTGCATAATGATGTGTTTCCGTACAGCCCGATATGACATTTTTTTTCATGGAGCTGGATTATGAGCTCAAGACTGGCGCAACAACCCTGTGCGTGGGGATGCCTTCTTGGACAGCATGGCCCGTAAGTTAAATTCCAATGAACAGTTTCAACCCAATGAATCCTTCCATTTGGAATTTGTACATGTGCGCATCAAGCCTCAGTGAAGTTTTGGTTGAAGAAAAAATGTGTCGTCAAAATCCCACAGGATGGACAAAACTTGTCTTGCGCTCAAGCCATCGTTACAGCCAAAGCCCACGTGGACAAACATCCTAATTGGCATGGCTTCCAACAGGGGCAAACCATACAGTGCAATGCCACTATTGCTTTACTCATAGAGGCCCATGTTGAATCTGGTAACTGCGGTATGGATGAACTCACCTTCTTGGCCCTAGCTCCTTCCTTGTTTGGGCAATATCGTATTGTTATGGTGGATGCTAATTGCGCGTACACGTTTTACCTTTGGGGATGGGGACACCACTTTGGTCATTTTGCATGAAGATGGCCACTACGATGCACTGATCTCCTTGCGTGGGTTTTTCGGTCAAAGTTACTTTTGCTGTCGATGTCTGCATCCATACAATGAAGGTCAACATGCATGCCCTAATGCTGAGGGATTCATTGCCCTGCTCTGCCAGGATGACTGTCGAGATTACCAAGAAGCGCACAAAGCCAAACACCCAGCCAATAAAAGTTGCCACAGCTGCCAGTTTGTCCTTTATGGTGATCAGTGTTTGGAACTGCACACAAGTAAATCTCAAGATGGGAAACCATCCAACCCCAGTAAACCTTCCGTGTGTGCCTCACGCCGTAAATGTGGTCACTGCCATAAACTGTTGGTGGGTCTTAAGGCTCAACGGGAGCACAAGTGCAGCCAGGGGAAATGCCCGTCGTGTTGCCAAGAGGTGGACATGAGCGAACATCAATGTTTTATTCAAGTGGCTGAGGATCCTGAGGAACTGTTAGAGAAAAAGTATCAAGCACAACTGGCAAAACGCCATCGGTGAGCTTGGCAACAAAGGGGTGATGCCGACTGGGTGCACGTACTGCACGCGCTTATGCTGAAGAAGGGGAAGAAGCAGAGGAGGAAGAACCCTACCGCCCACCATTACTAGTCTTTTGGGACACCCAGGCCATGCAAGACACGGGGAAGCACATGGCGAATTTGGTGGTCGGAATGCCAGCCAAAGACGACACACCTCAAATCTTTCAAGGTCCTGATTGTATCGATCGTTTCCTGGAGTGGCTAGAGGTCCTGACTGAAGAAGAAACACGCTACATTATGGCATTGGCCCATAATTTTCGTGGGTGCAATTCCTATTTTGTGGTGGACACCTTACATTGTCGGAAACAAAACTTGAATCAAATCCGTCAAGGGGGGAAGTTATTAGAACTCACCTACCTGAGAGGTTACGTGCGATTCATTGACTCTGTCGTATTTTGCCATGCCTTCGGATTGGATCAGACTCAGTTTAAGAAAGGGCATTTCCCTTATCTGTTCAACACCCAGTGAATGCTATTAATGTTGTTTTATTCACATCTTTCAGTGATACATAGCTTCACACCTAGAACAAAACGTTTGACTATCTTCTTCATTCACTACAGCCCCATGGACTAGGTCCGTTCTTAGGGAAGGAGGTAATTGTGCTTGAATGTGATGGCCAACCTCGTGATCATTAGCCACTAAATCGTGCAAAGAAAATTCATTCAGGAAATCATGCGTGCTCTCACCACGTCACTTCGCTTGTAAAACCAATAGGGCATAATGTCCGGAAGCACTACTGTTCAAACTTTGTAAACTGCGTTCGTTGCAATGGATGATGGGAAAGTAACACCAAATCCATGCCAAGACGTGAGGTACTCCGTAAGTGTCTAGTGGTAACCCATAACTGTCCAGAATCTCACAGATATTCCCCAAGGTCCACAAAGCCAGCCAGTACCCCCCAGGTTCCCCTTTTGGATCCGTGTTGACAATGAAAGCCTTCCCAGTAGCTCGCCCAACTCTAGAGGGGAGGGTTGGTAATTGATCTTCAGGGTACACACCTCAAAACACACTTCGCAAGACAGGGTCTCATTTTACCAAGGCTGTTAATTGATGGCCACTTAATGCCACTTAATGTTTGGTTCTAAAGCTTGGCAGGAAATGTTGCTACACCGACCCATCCGTTGTATTTGAAGTAGAAGGGCCTTTCTTTTATTCCTTTCACACATCGTAATTTACGACGCCTGTCCCACTGATATCAATGACACTTTCAAATTAACACCAGACCACCACGGTCAGGTTGTTCCCAAGATTGGCCCCGAAGTGATCTCCAAGGTCACATCGCCTTGCTGTTGTGGGTTCCGTAACAAACCATCTGCATCTCCCCCTGCTACGTTATTGAACAGGAATAGCGTTGCAATTCCTGCCATAACCCCAATCTCCAGCTGTCAGCATGCTTTATTGATGTTTGCCTAAGGCACCACTGGCTTGTAGGAAGTGATAATACCCCACCAATCTTTCTTACTAGAGATATGTGACTCGCAAAACCTCGCGAAGCTAGGGCTGGGTGGGCAGTTAATTTGGAGTGAAAGAATGTGCTGTCTTTGCTGAGCCAAGCGATGTTGTCTTTGCTCTGTGGTTTCCTGATGTATCCTTCTTCGATGCTCGCGCTGAATCTGAAGTCGCCTTTCACGTTGTTCAGGAGTTTCGTTGCGAATATTTCTTGTCCCTTGTGCGTGCTCCTGTGGTTCCTTTGCGTGAGTATTTGGTCACGTGTACTAACGTTATATTTAAACTGTTGAAGGCTTAAGCACCCGCCGAAATGTCTTGAATGAAGCATCAAACAAACTAGTCAGTGTCAAACCATTATCATACAGAATTTGGTCGTGTTTGACCGATACTAAACAATTTTCACTCCTCGATGAAATTACACGTTCGGCCTCAATGAATAAACATGAGAGTGTGCCATTGTGAGTCAGCGGTTGCTGCCTAGCAACCTTCCCTTTGTCTGACGTCATTCATACTTTGTTTGCACAATGTTGCCAGGCAACAGCACGGACACCTTCAGCGAAATATATATATATTTTCCGCTCGAATTCGCGTGGCTTAGCTCCTGAGCCCGGGCCTTTGGCCCGACAAATTTATCAACCTCGCTTCGCGAGGAATCATCGTTCTGGTTCAGTTCTAAGGTTTCATATGGATACTCCTCTCGGTGAATGATCTGACGAATGCATGTCACACCAAACTTTTCGAAGGCAAACAGGTAATAATCCAGGTTCCCATTGTAGGCACGACTTTCGAATAACCCCACCATCAGACGATCTGGTATACGGCCTTGAAACAGGTCTGTCTTCTTAAACAAAGTACTGTCCCCATCAAACATGAATGTACGCACATCCATGTATACGGTAGGGTACCTGGTCCACATGCCTTTATTGTGCCTTTGTTTAGTCGGAGCAGTGTAAGTAGTTGAGTTCAGTGTCAGCCGGCACAGGTAAAACTTGGCTGGGATATCATTCGGGCCTAGGGTGGGATATTTCTTACCAGCCTTCTTGGTACCAAAACAAAAAATCGGGGGTTTTAAACATGATGCGCAGCTTGATTTCGACGCCAGGGACCAACACGCGACCCGTGTGAAAGGTTTCCAAATGCGATTTCGTCACCAATCGCACCCACCCGTTCTGCCAAAATCGGGCACTTAACATGTTCAAGGGATTGGTTTGTCCTGTTGCAAACGTGCCGGCGTGGGCAGGTCAATCGTCATCGGCTGCATTGGTGGCTGCCAGGGATGCATTCACATTTAAATAATTCACGCCAACCTTGTGGAGCCAGTAAGGTCTCACCCTCAGCTGGGGTAAAATTCAATAAGGTGTCACCAAAGGCCCGGTAGGCATACATGCTCATCTGTTTGGTCATCAACGTTCCATTTAGTTGCATGTCAAACTGTCGGATCATGGTGTGGGCCACGTTATTCACCAGGTACACTTGTTTGCTGTAATCATCCCCCAGTTGGTTGGCACCTGCGGCTGTGGCTTGTCCGTCGACGAACAAACCTGGGTGGGTGGCAACGGTGGGCAGTCTCGTGTCCCAGGTCAAATAGCTCTGATTCAAATCCGCAAAATCTTCCAATTCGGAAATAGTGAATTCCAGGGGCGTAATGCTGTTGTTGTTGAGAGGTGAGTAAACCTACCCATCATGATCTTTGAATAGCCAAGTCTTGGGCTGGCAATGCCCAGAAATTCAACGACTTGCTCATGGGGAAGGTTAACGTCGTCTGTGGGTGAATCGCCCATGTCGTTGCCATTTTAATCCACCCTCCGCGTTGCCCCCATTCACACAATCGCCGTTAGCGGCTAGGGATGGACCGGACAACCACTCGTGGCATGACTGAGTAGGTGTACCTGTCGATTCGGAGAAGGAGAACCACCGAGTACGAACTACACACAGGTTTATTCAAACAACCACCCCCCCCCCCCCCCCC
>BLFK01000008.1:288051-298051 GCA_014634185.1 Astreopora myriophthalma
CCCCCCCCCCCCCCCCCACGAGCACCACGAGCACAGCCTTTATGCAAGTTGAGAATAACACTTGGCAAGGATTCCAGCATGAGTTTTACACACATTCTACAGTACCTGTTCTTGGCCTAGTGTGCCTGAGATCATTTGCAAAGGAGAACGACTTGATATATAGTCCCATTGACGGTGTGGGGAAGGCCACTGATTTAGCCATAGCAAGAATGTGATCACGCACCCTGCATTGATAGGAAACAGATTTACCCACAAGTCCTGCAGGGTAATTCCCTCAGAGGGCCATTGCTCGATAGCATCTACGATCTCTATCGCATCATTTGAAGGTAACAAGCTTTATTCAAAGAAATTTATACAAGAGGAAATGATGAAACTGACGACTACACTGCCTTGGTCCAAATCAGACTTGTTCTTCCTGCAATTGTTTCTGACGTCGTTCCATCATGCATTGGATCAGTCTTCTCAGTTTCTTTTCTGCTTTGTGTCATCCTTGGTCTTAGGTAAAGGTGTTTCTTCGATGACAGGTTTATCTTCTTCCAGGTTGGTTTTCTCGACTGTTTCTTTCCTGCTGCTTTTAAAGCGCATGAAGTCGGTCAAGAACACACCCTCCTGAGCATTCAACCTCTTTAACTCTGGCAGGGAGACGTCTTCTTTCTCATAGGCATGGTTGGATGTACTCTTGGTGGAGGTGTTTGCTCTCTACACATGAGATGAGTTATGGCTTTTGGCGAGTTAGGTCGCCTTTTTTATAAAACTTTTTCTTTGCGTTCATTGGTCCAGGTCTTCTTTTTTCTTTTTGATTGGTCCATGTCACACATTTAAAATATCCCACACACGATTTGTTGTTTGACGTAGTTGATACCAGTCTTGACACGTTTGGCTGCTTTTTCCACCGTGGACCTAGCGGAATTGCTGCCCTTACGTTTCATCCTGCTGGCTCCCGCACGAGGAGCCAGCAAAACCGTGCCTGCTGCTGCATCAAGCCCTCTACTTTGCGCCAAAGTCTGCAGCCCTTCTGCCACAGCAGGAGCCCCTATCTCCCATAGAGTTTTCCATAATCCGTCTCCCACTTGTGGGGGTGTGTATTGTGTAAGACTTCTGCCTCACATCTTAACGTAGCATACTGTAAGGAGTGTCTAAGTGCTGCTCTATTTATCCTGGATGAAATGCAGGGTGATCAAGGTTCGCTTACCCTTGTCCTTAGGAAACGCTACCAACACACCGTTTGTTTCTGCAACTTCCACTTCCATCGTCTTGTAGGTGTTTTTCCATATTTATTTATCGAGGGTGAAATACATTATTACTGGTTACCTGGTAGTTTACATAATGGCCCTCCCCCCAAAAAAAATTTTCTAAATATACAAACACCTACTTATAGTTAAAAATTTTTAAATGATGCTTAAAAGGTCCTACTAATCTAAAAACGCTCTAGCGAGGAGTTTTCCGTTATAAAATTATTCTGTAGCGTTATCCTGAAATTTGAGTGGGAAATTATGTTTCTGCATGAGTTACCCAGTTTATTCCATAGACGACATGCACTTGAGTGGAAAGTTCTAAGCCCAGAATTTCTTTTACAAGATGGTGTTTAAACGTCATTAGAGACAGCAGATCTAGTACGATAACCATGTGTAGACCTGATGTATTTAAAATATGAACTGAAATATTCAGGACAATGACCGTGGCTAACCTTGTGTAGCATAAGAAGTTTTCTAACGCGTATAATGTCGTCTATTGGTAGCCAACCTAATTTATCCAAAAGTTCAACAGAGCTGTCATTGATAGTGGCATCCAATATTGATCTCGCACATCGTTTTTGTACTTGTAGCAACCTTTGAAGGTTTTCAACAGAACAATTACCCCAAACAGTACAACAGTACTCGAGAATTGGCTTAATGAGAGCATTAAATAACACTTTTCTGCATTCAATAGTTAAATAGGCTTTTGCCCTCTTGAGGCATATCCTGGAATTCAACTTTTTTATAAGATAGTCAGTGTGTAGGTCCCAAGAAAGATAACTGATTCCTCAAGACTTACGTTGTCAATGGAAAGCTCCAATGTAGCCAATGTAGTTATTTCACTGTGATAGAGCTTTTTAGCAGTACCAATAAGTAAGTGCTTGGTCTTTTTACTGTTAGGTTGCATTCCATTAGGTGTAAACCAGCTATTTGCTTTACTAAACTCACATTTAGAGTGAGTTTGTTGTATCTCAATGTGCAATTGTGCAATTGTATCTCAATGTGCAAGTGCAATTGGCACCGCTTAACCAAATAGTTGTGTCACCGACACAGATGTCCACTTCAGTTTCTCTTAGCAGAAGAGGAAAATCGTTAATATAAACAGAAAAGAGGAGAGGGCCTAAAATTGAGCCCTGTGGAACTCCTCTGTATAGGCAAGCAGGACTAGAGAGCACACCAGAGACTGAACAAACTTGCTTACGTTCGGATAAATAGGACCGAAACCAATTCATAGCTGTTAGGCTAGTATGATACTTGGTGAGCTTTTCTATGAGAATATCATGACTAACTAGATCAAAGGCCTTACTAAGGTCTAGAAAAACTGTTCCTACCAGCTCACTATTGACCATAGCCTTTAGCCTTTTGTCGGAGGTGTTCAATAGTGCAGTTTCACAGGAATGATAAGGGCAGTAGGCAGACTGACGAAGTGGCATTACCTTGGCTGCTTTAAAGGTAGCTGGAAAAGTACCTTGATTGATGCTTGTGTTGCCAGCATGTGTCACGCTCGTCGATATTGCTGGCAAGGCATCCTTTAATATCCGGATGCAGATACCATCCAGTCCAGTTGCTTTGTTTGATGGAATTTTCTTCAGATCTGCTTCAATAATTTGGTGCTCCTGCGATGGTGCTCTGTGCCACATTACTGTGCACCTGCAGTGTGCGCAAAGGTTCCCCCACCACCAATGGCATGGTTCAAGTTTTGTGAAACGCCAGTTACAACTCATGCTCAATCGCAGACAATTCTTTTCCTTAGTCCAGAACACGCCATTTTCATTTTCATCGACCAAGTCGCGGTACTTTGGAGAACTCGTCAGGTCCGGCACATTGTCATCGACGTAGTCCCAAGACAGGTTGGGGCCTAGTTCCCATGTTTCCGTCAGCCACCCCATCTTGATGGCTAAGGTACCATTAATCTAAATTTCTGGGGTGTTGCTGACCCCATCGAGCTTGATCTTTGTGTTGTCAATAAGCAGGTCTTGTTCGTTTCCTCGTTGAATCCAATGAAAGGCTACATACAGACGTTTGCCCTTGTCATCCACAAACTTGCTCCCTCGCAAGGGATTCCTGGTCTGCTTATGGGTGAGAACAGCAACACATGCTCTCGTGAAACTTTCTCCGTCCACCACCCACTAAAGATGATCAATGTCATCCATGTTAACTTGTATGCCCGATTTACCTCCAAGGGTCTCCAAGGTCGAGTAAATCAGAAATTCGTTCTTGGGTACCAAACCGTACAGGTTGGCACGGGTGTCAGGCACTGACATGCTGCTCAAGGCCACTCACCAACTCTGCCCGGGCAATGTCAGTCGTTGAGGCAGTCACACTTTAAAACTTGATGGCATGTCTGGATATTCCGGTGAGGGATCACTTGGTAAGGTCACGTAGAAATCACCCATGGTTCTCTCACCCTTTCCACTTGCGAATGGCCTTTGCCTCGATCCAGCTGTCATATTTATCCAACCATCCCTGCCAATGCACTTTGACCTGCTTTCCTTCGCGCTGTAAAATCTTCTCGATGCGAAAGACCCCGTCATCTGGCACAGTCATGGGCTGCAAATCTTGTGGGTAAAATGTACTTTCCACAGCTGTCCCATCCCATTCTTGTACTTTGTAAGTGGGCACCACCCTTGGCACTGTCCACCCAGGTAAATACCCTTTTTGAAACGTGCGATGTTTCTTGTTCAAGCGCACCCATGTCCCTTTACCAAAAGCGTCTGTTTGCTCTTTTTGCTAGCTATGATTCGTTTGTCGTGCAGACGGTGCCATACTAGGGCTTCGTTGGCTTGTGTCACGTCTTTTGGAACTACACCAATGCTCCGATGCACTGTGGCGTTGTATCCCTGCACGATACTCTGCAAAGCCTGTAAGTATGCCCGCAAGTTCTTGGCTGTCAAGTACTGATACAGTTTCTCTTTCAATGTACGATTGAATCGTTCGGCCACAGCGGCTTTCGCGTCCCTGTGCATGCTAAAATGATGAATACTTTGTGTTTTCATCAAAGCCTTGAACGTCCAATTGTAAAATTCTTTGCCCGCATCCGTCTGCAACTCTTGCACTCTCCGTCCCACTCGTTTCAAGATGGTTTGCATGGTCTGTGCGACAGCTACCCCTGTCTTGTTCTTCAAGAGTTCCACCCAAGCATATTTGGACAATACATGAAGGCGTACCGTGTCCCTTTGTTCCACACTGTTAAGTGGTACCATGTCCCTTTGTTCCAATGTGCCAACCCTTGTAATTCAATCAAATCTGCTATCCATTGTTCATCAATGCTGAACACGAGGACGGGGAGAGTGGGAAAATGTTTCCAGTGGGGGTGATGCAGAGTATAGCTCAACACCCTTTGTTAGACCTTTTGGGCATCTTTTGGGTTTTAACCCATGTGCTTAGGCAAATGCTTGCACCCCACCCAAACTACCCGGCTCGCTGGGGGACTCATACGCTTGTGGTGAGGGTTTCATGACACTGACCACTTCACAGTTTTATGTACAGCATTTTATTTATCTTTTACAATGGAACACACGAATTTACTATGACCCATATTACAACTGGACGGTTTCCAACAAAGCATTTCTTCACAAGTGCCTTCTTCATATGTAACATCCTTCTCTTCGATGCACAGTTCCCCATCCAACACTTGACTCAACAGAGTTTACCACACATTCACTTCCTTGCATTTGGCTTCATACAGCCCTTCGTAATCTCACGCCAAACGCTGCGCAGTGGTCAGTTTGTCTTGTAGTTCAAACGCTTGATCGTCCGTACCCTTAATCAATACTGCCTCCTCTGTTGGATGGTCACCCACAACTTCGTATTCCTGGTGATGGATTTCTCCAAATGCAAGCGTCGCCACTCAAGTTTTTGTTCCGTTGAGTTGTTGATCTCGTTGTCTTTCAGGCTTGTGTCAATATCGTTCAATTCTTTTACTTTGTCTTTCAAAACCTTGCCAGCTTCAAAGCCTTGAGAACGAATTGACCACATTTTCCAGAGTGCTTCCTCTAGACTCAGTGTCTCGTTTATGTTCTGTCTTCCGATCATGTTGTTGCCAACTGTCTTTTGACAAACTGCAGGGTCTTCCTGGTCTTTATATCTAGATTTGCGGAATCTGATTGGCTGATTGAAACCATCCAATCAAACACAGCATACCCCTCTCAAGATGCAATTTGATTGGTGCTTTTTTTGTTTTGTTTTGTTTGGCCTTTGTTCCTTGTGATCTTGCTCTATTGTCATGTGTCTGGTGATTCGAAACATGTTCTGCACACTCTGCCACGGGATGGTGTGGGCTTCCATTTTTCGTGTTCCGATGATAGCGCACACCTTACCAGTCAGTGACACGATGGGCTCGAGGCAGGGCACAAACACACCCTGAGCGTGATCGTACTCGAACCAACAATTCTGTGTCATCGAGTACAGATAGAGGGGCTTATGCATCTGGGGTGCCATCTCTACACCCCACCCTGTCCCACCGTCCATGCACCCCAAGCCTTGGTGTGTTCTAAATCTCCAAAAGCGTACATGGTATCAGCTTTCCTTATGATCCAATAATTGCGTTGCAATAACCCATTGACTTTGGGAGATGATGGGTACGTGTGCTGAAGCTGTTTGTTGGCAACACGACAGGCATGGTCCGCTTCTGGGTCCAAGGAGTTACACTTTATAATGTTTATGTGTGGTGCATCCAAAGACAAATTGCGCAGATGACAAACCGAGTTTGGGAAGAAATTTTGGGAAGTTTGGGATGATCAGCACTGCAGAGACGCCATCCTTTCCTACCCCCACAGGTGATTGGGTGGTTGTAAGGGAGAATGCACATGACACGCATCCCACATTGCCATGCCTATTGCGTGGCCCAGGCATCGGTACCTTTAGCCCCCCCTCCCCTCCCCCCGTGGTTACAGTGATCTCCCTCGGTTTCGACATTCGGGTCTTTCTGCAGGTACCGGAAAGCTTTGTATTTTTAGTAACTTGGGAAAAGTCTTTATTTGGAGTTGTTTTGTTTCCTGTCTTTTATTTCTTTTGTTTTACGTAAGCTTACGTAATCTGTGCTCCGGTACTCACAGAAGCTGCCCGACATTCGCTCACTCTCACTCACAACTACAACTACATCAATCAAATGGTTGCATTCTTTATTTATTGCACCCTTGAACCAACTAAAACTACTTACATTATTGAGCAATCAAAGTTCATGTGGTCTTTGAAAAGCATCCATCAGCTAGGCGATGGGCTGTGTGACAACCCACGTGAAAGGCTGATGGTGCTTACGGAGTGTTCTCGAGCGATCTTCCACTCCGCTTGTACGGGTGATATCAAGCTACTTCTATCTTCTGCTGCTTCTTTGGTTGGTAACCCACCAGGAGTGGTTTGTAGTTAGGATAATCAGGTTGTTGTGGTGGTGGATCTAGTTTATCCAAGGTGAAGTCTTCTTGGCCCAGGGAGTGTCCAGCCATTGGAAGTGGGGGCACTTGTGGCTCCGACAGCTGAAAAACATTCTTTCGGGTTTTTTTTCACTTTGCTCTGTTTCAATGTGCAGGGATCATCACAGTAACAGAACATCTTTGGCCGTTGGGTGTCCTCTTTGTCAGTGTTAATCACAAGGTGTTTGTTTTGTGTGTTTGTTTCTAAGTGTGTTTGTTTCTAAGTTTCTAACTGGTTAACTTCTTTTTGGCTCGCAATGAAGGCGCAAGGGTACTTGGGACATTGACATAATTAAAGCCGTTGTCTGGTGTTTGGTGCTCCATCAAACAGTCGTGAAACAGGCATGTCACATCATCTTCCTCTGGCGAATAATCGGGAATCTGACAAACTGGAGCAGTCCATGGATGAGATCGACTGTACAATTGATGAAATGCAACATTATTCAAGAAGAGATTGCCTAGAAGTAACGGGAATTCCTTTGTTGCCCGAAGATAATCCAAAACAACTCGTCAAGGAGGTCGGCTCCCTGATTGGTGTTGAAATCGACAACAGCCATCTAGGAGCGGTTCATCGGTTACCGGACACCAAGATTGTGAAGCACCGTATGATTGGCAAGTTCCTCTATAGGGATGAAAAAGTGTACAAGAAACGCAGAAACCTAGCTGGGAAGAACATCAGTCACTTGCTATCAGTACGAGCGAATGCAGTTCATACCGCTAGTAGTGACAAAATTCACATCAACGAGTCCCTCACCAGTTACCGCAAGCGGCTTTTCGGCCGCATCAACGAATTCAAGCGGAAGAATATTTATGGGTTATTTCACGGTTGGTGAGCGCGTACGATTGTTTTACACAACGAGTGAATAAAAATCGTACAAGTGAAATAACTTATTTATTTTATACATACCGAGATTCACAAGTGAACAGAACTCAAAGATAAACATATCCTTATTAATTTTGCTTTAAATTTTTCTTTCAAAGGAAAACAACATGCGGTCAAGCCGCCTCATAGTTCGAGAGTTGCACTGAAATGGCTTCCTTGTAAAATACTTTGCGTCTAAATTATCACGCAAAAATGCCGTTAAAAGGCAGAACTACTTAGAATAAAATAAGACATCCTAAAAATATGTCGAAATGGTTCTACGGAAGTTCAAAATTTGAAATACAGAAGCGAAAAACCCGAGACTTCATTTTTTGTTGCTTATCAGAACCCGCATGCTTGAATTGACAAACACTAGTCAGAATCCGAATCAAGAGGTTTGATTCTTTTATAAGTTTTGCTAGGGTTCTCCTCTCGCACTGAAAGGGTGGGCGATTGATTGCCACACTAATTTGTCCTCCACTTATAACAGCACCCGAAAAAAGAGAAAGGCTGCTGTGCTGCTTGCTTGCTTAAGTGAGTTCGTCAAACTCGTGCTTTCTTTTCTCCGGAATAGAAGAGCCAGACTGGGGAGCTATTTCTCCCGAACTCAGTTCAGTGAGAGTGTGAGACATGTTAAACTGTTGTTTCTGTGACACAGTAGAGTAGCTAGTGATACTTTGAACGTTTTGTGTCCTGACAGTTGCATAGTATCAGTTGGCGGCACGTCGTTGTTGACTAAAGTTTGAATCATAGTTTTTCTGCCGCTGTGGTTTTTGAAGTTTGGCCCGAGTCCGGCTTTCTGTGCCATTGTTTTCATTATAGTATTAAGCTTATTTACACCGACTGGAGCTTTTTTGAACCAAGGTTTGCCGGAGCCAGATTTTACATTGTTCACTGCCAAGTAAAACGGTGCATCGTTGGTTTTCATTTCCGCGGGTCGCTTTTCTGCGTAGACTTTTTAGGCCTTTACTGGACATTTTTCGTTGTTCGGCACAGCAAACATTTTCGGTGCAATGGCTCTTACATTCCGAGGATCGTTTCCTGAACGAGTTTTGGTTTTTCTTTCATTGAATTCGAGGTACTCCTGCCCTGTGGAAGGTTGACAAAGTTTTACGTCTCCCCAACACATTTCTCTGTGCTCCTTGCAGCCTCGTAACCCAAAATGGATTGTGATATTGAACCACACCGTGTTTAAAAGCGCTTCTGCCGTGGAACTTCCCAGGAGATCCTTTTCATACAGAACTTGAATATCTTCCTCACTTAAAGCAGCAGAAGCATTAGGCTTGTTGCCCTTGCCTTTCCGTTTTAGATCCCTTTGCTTTGACTGAAGCGCTTTCCGAGTTTGCTCGAACTGGACGTCTTTCATAAGGCAAAGTCCATCATTTTTTTCTTCAAATGGGGATCAAAGCTAGCGAAGAATGCCCTTAAGGAATTAGGCTCGTATTCCTCGTTGTCTTCTTTTTTGCGAACCGTTATAAGGAGCTCGCTGAGAAACTTGTTCAGCTCTCGAGGAGTCAATTCGTCCATTTGTCTCGTCTTGCCTTTCAAAACAAGAAATTCGTGGAACAGAGCAACATCGTGTTTGGTCTTTTTCTTTGTGTTTTCATTTTCCTGTCCGTCTATGAACTCTTCTACTGATGAATCTAGGCTCTGAAAACGGTTAGTCTGATTTGAAGCCATCTTTCTAAAGAAAAATGTGCTATTTGTCAGTCAAGAGGGGCGGCGAGCAAGCGACACGGTTTTGTTCACTAGTGAAAATGATATAGCCAATCAGAGCGTCGATATGTCGTTTTTCACTAGTGAAAAAAAAATCGTATGACCAATCAGCTGGCTTCTCTAGCGCGAAGAGACTATTTTTATCTCGATGCTTTTTGGCGCGTAAATCCCGGTATCTATGTAATAATTTCAAATATCTGTGGACAGTAAATGGAAAGATTCTTCTGAAGGCGAGCGAAACCTCAGTAACTGAAGCTTTTGTGACACACTAAGAATTTGAGGACTACCTCGAACAGATAAGGAACTCATAACTTCTGTTTCTTTTTTTCTCCGTCTCTCTCTTCTCTCTTCTGTCTTACGTCGTATTACTATTGCTACTAGGTAAACTTTATTTCCTTACACAAAGCTTCTCATTATCAGTATGAATCGGTTTAATAGCCTAAAAGCATTACTATTTTATGATTTAGACGATAGAGAATCACGTATTCTATCTGGATCATCCCACCTGCGGCTTGATAACTTCAAAGGTATGGATCTTTACAATATGAATGTTAACCCTGATAAATTTGATGAGGCTGACCCTGACCACATGTTTATTAATCCTCAATCTAACTATTACGATATTCCTAGTTTAAACAGTCTAGTTTAAAGAAGTCTTTAATAGGTTAGGATCAAAATTCATTTACTTCTCCATCGTAATATGAGAATTTTAACCAAAAAACTGACTCTGCTTGAAGATATGCTAAGCTCCTTGTATTCACTGCCTGATGTTATAG
>BLFK01000008.1:300809-303309 GCA_014634185.1 Astreopora myriophthalma
CTACCACAGCCATGTGGACAAACTTTACAAAGATTGCTTACTCACCACTATGATCCATCGTGCATATTAGCTGTCATCTACTCCTACTGCGTTTTCTGCTGAATGCTACAAGCTCCGCTCTACTTTGCTCAACCTCGACTACCCAATTAATTTGATCAATTTAGCGATCAATTAGTTCTTGCGTAACATGGACAACATCCATGCAGCCAAGAATACAAGAGATGATAGCTCTACCATCATGGTCCCACTACCATTTAAAGATCAACAATCAGCTAACTCCGTCAAGAAGCAAATGCAAATTTTGAGCGCCAACATTGGTGTCCAAATTAAACCCGTCTTTCAGCCTAAGAAGATTGGCCAAATTCTCGCTCTAAAAGAGAAGAAGCCCCCTATTGTCAACAATCAATGCGTGGTTTACAAATTTGAATGTGATCTGTGCGACGCAGATTATGCCGGGTACACTACCCGACATTTACACGAGCGCATAAACGAACACAAATACTCTGCAATAGGGAGGCATCTTGAGCAACACGGTCTATTGAAGACTGATTTGGTTGACAAGCAATTTTCTGTTCTAAAGATATGTAGATCAAAGTTTGATTGTCTAATTTTTGAGATGTTATTCATTAAGGAATTGAACCCCAAGTTAAATACTTAGAAAGACTACTCGCGCCAAACTCTTTACGTGACTCTGCGTGCGAATACTGTTATTTGCATATTTTCACTTTGTTATTCGTGTCTCCTAGGAATTTTTACATTTATATTCGTTCTCATTTCACTCATTATTGACTTGATAATGATGTGAAGCGATTTTTTTAACCAAGATGGTTTTTAATTTTTTAAACTTTTCAACTTTACCGCAATTCTTTATGGTTAAATTGTTTATATAATAAACAGAATATTACATGGTCGCTTGGAGATGCATGTCATGTCTGTCCCATGGCATCATGGTCTGGGCCTGTGGCAGCAATTGTAAGTTGAATTATATCCGCACTAAGCAGAATAAATGTCTTCGGAGTATATTCTTTGCACATTCAAGGGAGAGTGCGGGACCTTATTACAAACTTCTTTAAATTCTCAAGTTAGATAGTATATATGGGCTTAAAATATCGTGTTTTGCCCACAAGATAAGAAATAATACAGATAGCATTCCAGATGTCTTCTCGGATGTCCTGACTCCGATATCTAATACCCACAAATATAATTCTTGGCTTGCACGTGACGTCAGAGACTTTTCCATATTTGGGTATCCGCCATGTTGGTGTTCCACCGCGGGTAAATTTACATGTGTTTAATATGCATATATGCCATCGCTGTGTACTTACAATGGATTCTTCGGAAAATGAATGCGTCCCTTCGATTGAGGAGCTTTGTAGTAAAATCCCAATATTGTCGGAGTATTGTGCAAAATTCGACGACAGCGTACCAAGATATTTAGGAAAAACAGACGATGTTGGAGTAGATCTAATCCACAAAACCCGAATTTTGACATTGCAAAAATGCGCCCACATTTAGTGGCCTGTCTTCGAGCTGATCAGATGTCTCAATTTCCATCGTTTTAAATTTATGTGACTTACAAGAACCCTGGCTTTTCACCGAGTACAAGGTTGCAGCATTGAAATTCTGTTTAGCTGTCAAGACAACTATCACACTGTGACCCTTTAGTTCTCAAGACAAAAAAACAAGCCAATGATATTTATTTGCAAAATTAAGTGTTTCAACCATACTAGAATTGGCGGTTAATAGATACTTACTTGCAAATTACATTTCAATAATAATAATAGTACAGCATTTGTAGTGCGCAAATTCCATATGGATATGCTCAAATGCGCATTACAATAAAAGTTAAAAACTAACCCTAAAATATAAATTACATATGAAGGTAAAATTAAAAAAATTATATCACTATTAAATAGAGCGATTTTCAATTGAGTGTCGTAAAACCAAAACCAATTAAATTAAAAACCAATTACTCAGCCAAACAAACGCAAACCTAAAACCAAACCAAAACCAAAGTAATTATCTAATTACTTTCGACACTCAATTGAAAACCGCTCTAATCTAAAAACTTAGATAACTATTATAAATAGGTTAAAATCACAATATATATAAATAAAATAACATTAAGTCGACTATGAAAACGCTTCACGAAATAAATGTGTCTTAATTTTGGTCTTGAAGCCAGCAACAGTGCTTTCAGACCTAATGTCCAGAGGAAGAGCGTTCCAAAGTTTTGGCGCCGCATATGTAAAAGAGCGATCACCAAGAGCAACTTTGGACAACTTTTTAGGGCAACTAAGGAGGAGACTGTCACGAGAGCTCCTTAGATTGTACCGTGGAGGTGACTTAATGGAAATTAACGAGGCTACATATGTAGGTGCTAAACCTTTAAGAGCCTTGAATGTAATTAAAAGAATTTTAAAAACAATTCGAAATTTTACTGGTAGCCAATGCAAATTAAAAAGTAGGGGTGTGATATGACAATATCTACTCTGTTAGC
>BLFK01000008.1:313309-325809 GCA_014634185.1 Astreopora myriophthalma
CCGCGTTGCGGAATTTCTCTCGTTGGACAAGGACCTTCCTCCTAAGATCGTGGCCGGAGGCGTGGAAATTATTTTCAAATACACTGGCCAGCCCACGACCTGCTATCGCTGCGGCTCCACGGAGCATGTAGTGCAACAATGCCCCAAAGCGTCGCGTAGACGAGCGAATCGCTCGCCTCCCGCGGCGTCTTCACCACCCGACGCTATGGAAGTTTTACCAGATCCGGACCCGGAGCTCTCCGCGCCAACACCGGGGGATGCTCCTTCCACTGAACAGTCAGTTGAAGAGGACTCCCTTGACGCCTCACCCGAGGCTAGTTACGCCCGGGCCACAGCGGCCTCGGTCTCTCAAAACCTTTTCCCGTCGGAATCGACTCGCAAGCGCCCACCATCTTCGCCCGCGAAGGTCGACAAGCCGGCCGCGAAAAAAGCAGTAAGCACAGACAACCTTGCCCGGACTGGCAATCACCCGCCTCCAATGAAGCGTTTTCTTATGGCCCTCAAGCAATCAGGCTCGGACCGCTCCACGCTAATGCGGCTTATCGAGGGATCTCGATTTTACAAATGTAGGGGTCTCTTTCTGCAATATTACTCGGGCAATCTCGCCGACATGTCCGCGCGAGATGTCCGCGCCATGGGTATAAATGACAGAGAGCGTACCGAGTGGACAGCACTAAATGGGACTATCAAACAAGACGCCTTCGGGCGCCTCACCACACTGTACGAAGAAATTCTCCAGGAGCACCCTGACCTTTACGGCTAAGTGACTCTTAATTGACTTTTACTGTAGTTATTTTAGTTTTTTCACATGTTTACTTTCATTTGCCCTTATGTTTTGGTCCTTATGGTTAGGCTAGCGACCATTAACGTTAACGGCATAGCCGAGCACCACAAGAGGCTCAAGGTTTTTGAATCGCTCAAATCCCTTCATTTTGATTTATTTTTCCTACAAGAAACACACCTCGCCGACACCCTTTCCGGCCAGGCGTGGGAGAGGGACTGGGGGGGTCAATGTGCGTGGTCTCCAGGCACGAATAGGTCGGCTGGCGTCGCGGTGCTCGTACCCACAGAGCGCTGTGAAACTGGCCGATTATCGTATCGATCTAGCCGGCAGACTCATTACTGCTAAATTAGAGCTTGGCCAACACGCTTTTCAAGTGGTCAACGTGTATGCCCCCAATAATCACTCGGAACGTGAAACCTTTTTTGATCATCTCTGGCGTTACACTTTCCCCAACATAGACACTATTGTTGTCGGGGATTTCAACTGTGTGCCGGATGTCCAGTTGGACAAATGGGGAGGCGATGACAGCTTCGGCAACAGAGCTGTCGCGCATCTCCACGCGTTCACGGACTCACTGAACCTCGAAGACTTTTACCGGGCAAAGCACCCCACGGGTCGTTTATTTACGTGGTTCAACGGCCCCCATTCTATCGGCTGCCGGTTGGATCGATTCTATATTCCAAAGGCCTGGCGGTCACGCGTGACCGACCACACAAGCCACATATTTGCATATTCGGACCACCATCTGCTCAGCCTAAATGTCACACTCGGCAATTCGAACCCGAGAGGTCGGGGCGTCTGGAAATTCAATACCCAGCTGTTAAAATCAGAATTTTTCTGTTCAGCTGTGGCGGATTTCTGGCCCGCCTGGCAACACTATAAATCTACTTTTACAGATCCTAGAGTATGGTGGGACGCTGGTAAGCTCCAAATCAAAGAGCTTGCCATCTCCCACAGCATACAACATAGCCGGAGCCGCAGGCGTGAAAAGGAATCTTTAGAACACGAGTTTCGATCTATCACCGCCCGTGGTACTTCAAATACCGCCGCCGATCACGTTCGCCTTTCCGAGATCAAGGATCTTCTCAAGGCGCTCGATGACCGGGCCGTAGAAGGAGCAATGATCCGTAGTAAAGAGCAATGGATCGAGTTGGGAGAAACTCCTACTAAGTATTTCTTCCAACTCGAACACAAGCGGCAAACACGTAATTCGATTACTGAATTACGGGTAAACAACACCCTGGTTACAACAGACAGGGCCATATTACGGGAGTGCCGAGAGTTTTACAAAACTCTCTACACCGCCGAACCGGTCGATTTAGAAAGCCAAGATTGGCTTCTAGATCAGCTGGATCAATCGCTGGAACCCGATGATCAACTCAAATGTGAAGGCGACTTCACGCTCTCTGAGTGTTTGAGGCGGTTTCACAAATGTCAACAAATAAGTCTCCCGGTACCGACGGGCTTCCGGCAGAATTCTACGGCCTTTCTTTCGGGTTTAATTGGGCACGATTTAGTGGAAACGCTCAATTACTCCTTTAAACACGGCTCGCTCAGCAATTCTCAACGCCGTGGGGTCATCCGTCTTCTGTTTAAGAAGGATGATCCCCTCGAGCTAAAGAACTGGCGACCTATCTCGCTGCTCAACACGGATTACAAAATATGTACTTAAGTGTTAGCAAACAGATTACGCCAAGTACTACCACGGATCATTAGCGAAGATCAAACTTGCGGTATCCCCGACCGCAGTATTTACGCTAATTTGTTTCTCCTCAGGGATACAATTGACTACGTCAATCAAAAACAACTATCGGCAGCCATTATCAGCTTAGATCAAGAGAAGGCCTTTGACAGGGTCAACCATGGGTTTTTACAGCGAGTTTTGGCTCGCTTTAATTTCGGCCCCAACTTCCGCCGCTGGGTTGATACCGTCTATACCGATATCACCTCCAGTGTCATCAACGACGGCTGGCTTTCCTCGCCTTTCACTCTCGAACGGGGAGTCAGGCAGGGATGCCCGCTCTCACCTCTCCTGTATTGCCTTGTGGTCGAAACACTAGGACAGGCGATCCGCCGGGACAAGACTATTGAGGGAATTCAAATCCCCGGGTCAAATAATAAAGAAAGCAAGGTGTCACAGTACGCTGATGACACGACACTAATTCTGGCTAACGACTATTCCATCAGCAAATGCTTTAACATCATTAACACTTTTGAGAAGGGGTTGGGTTCTCGCCTAAATGCTCGGAAATCCGAGGGTTTACGGATCGGCCGCTCGGCCAGCCGCCCCACGGGCCCTGCCGACATCACTTGGGTCACGGACAAGCTTAAAATCCTCGGCGTGTATTTTGGCAACCCGGCCCTGGATCACGCTAACTGGGATAACCGTTTAACCAAACTCGAAAAACGCCTCACGCTATGGAAATCCCGCACACTGTCGCTTAAAGGAAAAGCTATGATTATTAACGCTCTCGGCGCATCTGGTCTCTGGTATACGGCCACAGTCCTCCCAATGCCAGATTGGGTTACCACGCGAGTCAACAAGGCGATCTTCGACTTTTTGTGGAACGGTAAGACAGAACAGGTGAGACGGGCGACCTGCCGGCTCCCCCTGGGGGAGGGCGGGTTGGCCGTGGTTGACCCGACCGAGAAGGCCCGGGCCTTAAAACTGCGGTGGGTCCCCTGCATTGGAGACCCCACGTGCGACACCAAGTGGGTCTTCTTTGCACGGTATTGGATAGGTCTAGCCCTGAGTCGTAGGACTCCGAGCTGGGCTTTCCTTCGGTCAAACTCCGTGCCGAAATACATGGGCGCTGACCCGCCCATGCATTTTCGGCATCTCCTTACGGCGCTTGACCGCTTGCATCTTGATCTAACGCTGCTGCCAGATTACCAAGTCAAAACCTTCTACGGGAAACTCGTTAAGCCCCCTCCCGGGCGCCTGCCTTGCACAGCCGCCTGGGAGCGCCGGCTCGCTACGCGCCTCCCCTGGCCATTCATTTGGACGGGGATATATGGCGGGCTGAGTACGAATTGGGAGTCCGATATTGCATGGCGCCTCGCTCACGGCGTCGTCAAAACCCGCGCCTATCTCAAGCGGTGGCAACGGCTCGGCGTGGGCGAGCGCTGCGCCGCGTGTGGTGAACCCGAGACCTTCTCCCACGCCTTCTGTGAGTGTACCCTGGTACCCCAGGTGTGGGCGGGGGTGTTTCACATCCTTAACCCCCTGTATAGTTCTCCTTTAGCATGCTCCCCAGCTCTTGTCCTATTGAAGTATGGTCTGCCGGGCGGTCCGCAGTCTGCCAGGGCTAATGCCCTTTCCAAGGTCCTCATCAACATCACTCTGAACGAACTGTGGGCAGCGCGTAACCTTCGCACCCTCGAGGGGCAGGGCACCACTGCCCCCCGTGTCATTAACCGCATTAAAGCCCGAGTGCGGGAACGGATTCGCGCGGCCTACCACTTCATGGACGGCCGCAACTTCCTCCTGTCGTGGGGTCATCAGGGCCTCCTGTGTCGTGTTGAAAACGACACCTTAAGGGTTCTCGTATAAGTATATCGGGGGCGGAGGCGCGGGGAGGCCATGGCCGGGCGCAGGTTCCCGGTGTCCTCCCCGCCCCTCCGCGCCGTCCTGGTTAAATTTAAACTCCTTCTGCTGACCCGGGGCGCGGGAGAGCCACGGCCGGGCATAGCTTTCCCGGTGACTCCCCCGCCCCCCGGTCCAGCCTTTTCTCTCACTTATAGTCTATTTACTGTAACACCTACGTAGCCACCAGCGCCTACAAATGTGTACTACCTATATCTTGTAACACCTGGACATCTCTGTCCACTCAAGTTCCGCAACATTGGACCATTCGCACACCTACGAATATATGTACCATCTATACCTTGTAATACCGGACATATCTGTCCAATCAAGTAATCGCAACATTGTAACGTAAGTGCCGGTAAAGCTTCCTTTACCGGGCACGTTTCTTGTATATATTAAATTATACAAAAAAAAAGTTAGATATAGCTCTTTGGCATTACAAAGCTTTTGCTTTATGTCCAAATTGAGCACTCTACTGGGATGAGTCATTGCCGCTAGCAATTGCGCATGCTCACTAGCTCGCTAGTTTGAGCACTCTGGCATGGCTTAGATGTACCACATGTGTGGGACATTTGGGGTGGCTTTATAAGCTTAACCTCCATCCCAGACATCAGCACTGCACTGATGAGGCCCAGAAGGCCGAAACAGTACTGTCTGCAGTTAGTTATATATATATTGTTACATTTTGCTTTTTTCGTTATCTTCCGTGAATGTAAGAGACTAAATTGGTTGTCCGCACACCTACGGGTTTGCGGGCTCGTTTTCCCACGGCTTTAGGGGGATTGTAATGTGTTCGTTAGGAGTTTGCTTTTTTTTTTGTCGAGAAGGCATAATAACTTTCCTTTACTTCGCCTTGCCTTCTGTGTGAATTGGAATGAATACGAATTATGTGCTGACAATTAAAATTTAAGTTCAAGTAGCATTGTGTGGACGCTACATTGAATTTTTGGCACACCCTACAAATTATTTTTTTTTTACAATGTACGGATTATTTTTGGCACCCTTTCTGAATAATTTTTTCGTACTGTCTTTGAATTATTTTTGGTTACCCTCCATGAATTATTTTTGGTTACTGTCAAATTAATTTTTGGTTCCGTGATGCATTGCGTGCCTGTGACTTACGCCAACAGTGTTCCCTCGTTCCCAGGGTCTTTGCTTATTGCAAGATGGCGGTCACTGTATCATCATAAGGAAAAGTTACGATTTCAAGACGAAATGTTAGCAGAGCGAGGAATGAAAGAGGATTTCAACTCTTCTTGACCATGAGATCCTTGTAAATAAGTTATGTAAGCTTAGTATACCAACAAGAATAATTAATTGGATAATCGACTTTCTCTCTGATCGTTTCCAGAGAATCAAACTCTCTGAGGGTTGCTACTCTGAGTGGGGCTCAGTTCCATCCGGTGTTCCTCAGGGGACAAAATTAGGACCGTGGTTGTTTCTGGTTCTCAGCAATGATCTATTGGATGCCGTGAAGTAACGATACATGTGCCCTTTCACGGTCCGATTGAACGCTCCACCATGGCCGCTTTGGCATTCCCATGTGTGGAAAAGTGATGGGTATTTTCCTTTTTCAAAAGGTTGGAAAGGTGTGGTTGTAAAACTCTTTGCTATGATCCGTTTGCAATTGCATGAGATGTCATTTGCCACTTTTCAAGATCTTTTCAAAGGGTTTGACTAATTCGGTTCCTGTCTTCTTCTTGAACGGTTGTACCCAGGCGTATTTAGATAATGCATCCACTACTGTCAGGAAGTAGCGGATTCCTCGATTGTACTTGGCCAAGCGCTGCACGCCCACCAAATGCGCCACCCACTGTTGATCCACGATGAACACCACCACGGGTAAGGTGGGAAAGCTAGGCCGCTGGGAAAAGTGCAAGGTATAAGGTAAATCCCTTTCCAATAGCTTCTTGGTTTGTGTTAAAGTCAAACCATGTGCCTCGGCAAACAGCTGTACAATAACCGTGTTATCCTGGAAGGATTAATCAAGAGTGCAATTTCTGACCAAGAGTCACAAGCAACATCTGATTGTTCCATGCCTTTTGACATTCCTGTTGATAATAATAATCTGACTGAAAAAGTTATGGAGCGAGTGGAATATGTTGAAACAGAAAAAGACCTGTTGAGGACCTTTGGCAAATGGGATGAAGCCTGTTCTTCTAAGATCTTTTCACTTATATGCGAGCACACTTCTATGTTGGGAAGTGAAGTGAACTCTGAAGGTGATTAAAACATAACATAAATAGATACTGTGAAATGTGATCTGGGATAACAGCTTTCAAGAATTTAAATTCGGGAAAGAACTCAAGGACAATTCGTCCGACAACGGTTTTGGCACATTCAGGATATCTTTTTCATTCATTTACATTAAATGAAAAATTGTATCAAGAAAAATCTTTAATGTTTCCTTTGGTGTTGTCAATGGGCAAGTGGCTGATGTTGGTTCTATTTTCAATTAGGTTACTGGCAAACAAGTATAAATTCTCATTCTGGATCCCAGGGCTTTTCCCTCTCTTGGACTACAACTACCAGAATTCAGATTGTTTTTATTTTCTTATTTAAAATTTTGTAATCCTAATGGGGTAAAATAACAATAGCCCTAATGAGCATGAGAAAAGCATACAGGTGTAACCTGAAGGATTCTGGTAGTTGTAGTCAAATGGCATCATCATGCAAATGTTCTTTTATGAACCACATATAGGAAATAAATAGCCCTCGATTCCATCACAGCATTGCCTATAACATAGGGTAATATGGTGTCAGAATATTAATCATCAATAGGCTTCTACAAAACTACCGTGTGTTTTTTAATTATTACTTGGCTCCAAAATAGCTGATTTCTCGCAGAGCCTTGTTTTCGTGTGTTAAACTTTGCCCTGTATTTTTTTCACTGTTCTGTGCTCAGTTTTCGAGAAAACATAAGCCAAGAAAACATGTTCACCCAAAAAGTCACTCACGATAGTTTTGCACAAAGCCCTTCAATTGCTACGTTGAGAGTTCTTCCTTGTGGTTTTCTAGCCACTGATGAAATTCCACAACGTTGAGATACCTTAGGGGGCACCCTTTGATGCCAGGAAAGCTATCATGAGACCTTGAAGGCACATGAGTAAAGGGATCCAGCCTCATTAGATCATCTACCATTCCCTTTTCATCCCCCAGGGAATCACGAGTGGTTTGCTGTACAGATTTCAAGTGAATCCCAGCTGAATGGTCAAACTGTTCCGTGATGTGACTGATGCCTTTTGTTACTTTGCACACTTTGCTGATAGAAGTTAAGGTTTTGTTTGCCCCCATCTGCTGAACAATGTTTTTGCTGCATCTGTTTGATATCTCCTGCGCCAAATCATCTTCAACATTTCTTCCTGCACCTCCGCTCCAGTTTACATAGAATCCCCATTTGAACTCTTCAGACAACCTGGGGGTCAACACACACTCGATCTGGGCAATGCTTACAAACATTTCTATAGCATATTTGCTATAAGCTCCCATTAACTTAAAGTGCCTATGAAGCGAAATTTTTTTCATATATTTTTTAAATATACTGTTTGAAATACACGATTCCAAAGTTTTATATGTTTGGGGTTAAAATTGACGATTTTACAAGCCTTCAAAGTTGTGCCATTTTGCCCTCAAAAATGGTCAAGGGAATGGGTCCGAGTTAAGTCCAAAATATCTTAACGTGACGTCATTTGGGTACCAAAAGTTTCACAACTGGGATCTTTGGGGAACTTATACATGCGGATGCCCGGCGTGAACGATCTGTTTTGACAACTTTGCTGATAGGAAGCACCAGCAACGCAATATCGGCCTCGTTGTCTGTTGCCTGCCTTACTTTCCGCCATACTGAATTGATCTTCTGGCATCCAAATGACGTCAGCGGCCCTTGTAACGTGTTCTTTTGGCCGCGCAATTCGAATACCATTTTTGAGGGCAAAACGGCACAACTTTGAAGGCTGGTAAAATCGTCAATTTTAACCCTAAACATATAGAACTTTCGAATCGTGTATTTCAAACGGTATATTTCAAAAATATGTAAAAAAAAATTTCGCTGCATAGGCACTTTAAACACCATTAGCAATAGTTTCTGGTTGATGAGATCTCTATTGCTATCAGCTTCTGCTGCAGTGTCCTTCATTTGCATGATCAAGATTGACAAGAAAATTACACACAGTCCATAATTTTTCACATAATCCTCATTGCCATGGGACTCATCATTCCCTTTGTGCAGCAAGAATTTGTCAATAAATTTGCCAAAAGCATCATCAAAGTATTTTGTTTTGGTTTCCTTACCGGTATAAGCGATCTTGTCTGGGAATACATTAATTGTTGGCTTGTCATCAAGCTTTTTGCATCCCCAAAAAACAGAGTGCTGCAGTAATAATTTAAGCTCTTCCCACACTGAGAAACAATTCCTTGCTTCCTTCAAAGGAGTCTAGCACTTTGCCTGGGGTGGCATTTCTGCGGTTGCACTTTTCTCTAAAATATTTCAACGTTCCAGACTGATTCACTGACTCTGCCTTGTGCAGAAAGGAGTAGGAATATTGGAGGAGAAATGCTTTCGTGTGCCATATAACAGGTTTGAAAGGGGAGCAGTGCTCAAACCGATCTGATGGTGTATATGATCCAGAAAGCAGATCCTTGGCACCAGCAAAATGCACTCATGTCAACTGATCCCCAGCAACTACAATTTTCATGTCTTTCATAGGATCGTCTGGAGTTGCTTGTGCATGGGCATTAGTCTGTCCAGGTGCTGCCAGGCCAGCAGGTACAGGTGGATTATCTGTATGTGGCAGCTCTTGTAACAAACCAGCTTGTACGTAAATTTCAGCTATCCATTTCTCATAGGTTCTTAGTATTGTCACACAATCTTCGTATTTTGCCTCATTAGCATTGATAATAGGCATGCTGACGATGGTTGACTGTTGTGCCATTTGTTCACTATATTGATGTGGAATGTGGTCAGGAATGATACCTTTCAAAAAGTCGAACTTGGGAAGGAACTGAAGAATAATTCGACCAACAACAACCTTAGCATTTTCTGCATGCTGCTTCCACTCCTGCACATTTAAAGAAAAAGTAGAGCGTGGAAGATCTTTGATGTTCCCCTTTGGATTTTCATTTGGTAAATGGCTGAAGGTAAGTCGGTTCTTTATGAGGTTCCTGGCAAACAAGTGGAGATCTTCATTCATAATGTCCTTTCGCATGCTGCCTTTCAAAATCTTTAAAGCCCAGTTATCCCCAGCACCACGGAATGCCTCCCCTTCCTTGACCTTACTGACCACAACATCAGAGAAGTAACCTCCCAGCACTTTCAAGATAGTGCCTCGTCGTCCATGGGACAAGCAGACACCTAGCTTATTCAGTCTCTCTTGTAGCTACAATAAGTAAAAATTTGCATTAGATATCATGTAGCTGCTGATGCAACAGTCTAATTATCAACAAGTCAGCAGTCTCAGACAGTTAAAAGTAAATTAAGGTACTGATCCATAGGAGTTATGATTTCCTAACAACGTAGCAACTACTAATCAGTGGTCAAAAGTTAAAAAATTCAGTTTTTCAAAAATTACAACTACACTATAGACAGAATTCATAAATGGCAGCTAGTAAAGATAAGATATTTTGGACTTTTATCTTTATGCTAATTATCCTCACTAGCCTCCTTTAAATCAAAAATTGTTTTCAATTTTTTACATGCTGACGAGGGTAATGAGGATAATTAGCATTAAGATAAAAGGATAATTTATTAGCCACCATTTATGAATTCGGTGTATCATTCGAATTTCCTGAATCTGCCATTAGACATTCCAATGAATGAGAGTAATGAATAATTAGTCAGAAAGGAGTTTTCCAGTGGTATAACAAGAATTTAAAAATCAGGAAACAATAAAGAAATTGGCAAGTACGTTGGTCCAGTTGAGCAATTTTTGTTATTCTGTATATGCGTACAAAAGAACTAAATAGAGACACTTTTCTAAAGAAAAATAAACTTCAGACTTAATGTATTTATGTACAAATATTGAATTACAAAACCATCGAATGTTTACCGGTACCTGTTTAGTGCATCCACCTTCGATAACAAGGACTGTGTTTACACGCTTTACAAGATTTCATTCGTGCTATCTTTCACTCATTAGAATAGAATACAAGAAACTGTATATGACACGTAAATCTTGTCTTGTGTCTTCGATACTTTTTCCTCTCCGGCAACTGCGTTCATCAGATCGACGAGGTAAGGTAAATTGCCTTTCAGCTCCTCTCAGATCTTGTCAAAGCTGAACTCATTTAAGCTGTTATAATCATTGCCGTACAAACCTGAGCCTCGAGAACGCTTGCAGAGCTTAGCGCATGATACGCTAGCTTCTTTGACGAGCAACTTTTGCAAAGCGTCAACATTGTTCCTTGAAAATAACGGCCAACACAGAAACATCCTTTGCGATGAGAGCACGTGCTATCATTTGCTGCTGTTTATCGCTTAAGTGAGACTCTCTGTTGATATTTACAGGAACATCATGACTTTGGTTTGGATTGGGTAAGATGATTGCTGGCCCTTGAGAATCATCAGAGAAAAGCTGCTTGGCTGAACTACTAGCCCCTGAGGTGCGGCGTTTTTGTGGCTGGCAATATGAGGGCGACATCTCCACACAACGCTTCACAGCGTAGTCAGAGAGTTCTTCATCAGTGTTCTGGAGGCTTCGAACTTTTAGTATGAGGTCATACATCCTGTTCAGCAAGGTAACACAACCTCTGCACAACACTTTGGATTTCGTGTCGGTTTCTGTAATGATTATACCACAGCAAATTTCCACTTTCCGACAAAGTTCTTGAGTACCACCAGCTTTACTAAATATCCTCACGACATGACGACCATCTTTAGACTAAGAACAAAGTCTACAAACAGGATTTCTGGCGAAAATCTTGGTTGGGGTCGCCTGCTTATTGTCCGCCATTTTGAATATGGAATTCAATTTGCGAGAAATTTGCAGTATATTTGCATAAATTACAAAATTTCAACGGGCCAATCAAAAAGAAGAATCGACCGGCCGATGCCAGGGCCTTTTCCCGCCCCGCCCCCTCTTCGGCGGAGAAAAGCCCTGGGAACGAGGTTGGGTTGGAGGGGTGGCTTGTTGGTCTGTTTACCTTTGAGGGGCCACCGTCCATGGCGCCCAAACTGGCTTTTCGCGTCTCTGTGTTCATGTTGTTCACGCCGAGCTTCATGTCTGGCGTTGCCTGTTTAAGCTGATTCTTGTATCCCGCTGTGCTTTCCAAGTTTATCACCATTCACGAGGGCATTAGCCACGCTCCCGGACACACCGCCAAATCAAGGCGCACCTTGGCCTCATGCACCGCTAGCTGGTAGCGCTGCACACTCCTTGACAGGTCTGGCTGGCGGATTGCTTCCTCTAGCAAGGACAAGAACTCTGTCTGCGCCTCTTTTCTGCGGACACCATCGCCAAGGATGCTACTTCAAGGATTCACCTGCGCACCTAGTACACAGTGCACAAACGCCTCCACTGACTGGTATATACGAGCAAGGCCTATTTGCTTTGTTTGCAACAAACCAGTCGAACTGCTGTATTGCATCGGGGTTTGCATTCTGTATAACCTTTATTGTTTCCCAGTCTGGGGTTGTTGTCTTGAGACCGAACGGTGTCTTTTCGCCATGGGGGTTGGGCTCTTCCTTGAACCTCATTGTGCTAACGGGCCATGTTTTATTTATTGGTGTGGTTGTTGTTCTGGGTGGATCTCCAGAAAATGTTACGACGAGGCCGTGGTTTCAGTCATGTTTAAAGCGGAAGTCTGCGCTTGGTAAAACTCCAGACTCTGCACACAGACGGTTCTACGATGACACGTCATAGTGGTTATTAATTTCGTTGAATTTGGGTTCCTCGGGTAGCACGCCCATTGACGAAATTAGCCCCATCTGGAATAGAATTCGCCTCACGGTGAAATACGCGTGGAAACGATATAATACTAGCACCTGCTCTGGCAAGTCAAGCCCGCTCAACAGTACAGAACCCGTGGTTGCACATCACACAGCATAGTTTAGCTGCTGCGGCCAGTAGTGCATGCTTGGACTGGCTAGCCATTCCTTTGACTCTTTCGCTGTTTTGTGGGTTATGACATAGT
>BLFK01000008.1:328309-333309 GCA_014634185.1 Astreopora myriophthalma
TGAAAAAAATGCCTTGGAGGTGCAGGAGGGCTTATTTCTCCTTTCAGAACACTTCCCTTTACACCCCCACTTAGACACACCCACCCCCCAAAAAATTCAAACATATTTTTTTTCATTGATTTTTTTGCGATTTGGTGCCTCTTGCTAAAAAATTGTAATTTATTTTGTTTTTGTTGTTTCTCCTCCAAATTTGGAGGATTTGCAGGCCAAAGGTGGAGGATCATTTTCCCTTCAAAGTTTTGTTTATACCCAGACCTCTTGGTCATAAGTGTTGTATTTTGTGAAAATGTTTTGCATAAATTATGCTAATGTATGATGTTTGTAATTTTTGGGGGAAACATTGTGAGCTCCTATGGAGACAAACTTTTTTTGCCTGTAAAGCCAAATCATTGCTGATTACAACTATGTGTATCATCCATTTCTCCTGTAAATCGTTTATTAAATATTCCAACAGTTTTAATTGTCATTGATTTTTATTGGATTTTATGGTTATCACTAAAAAAAATCATAATTAATTTTGTTTTCACTCTTTTCCCACCAAATTGGGAGGATTTGCAGCCAAAACATGAAGGAACATTTCCTCTTCTAACTTTTTCCTATACCCAGACCCCTTGGTCATACGTGATCTATTTTGTGAAAATATTTTGCATAAATTATGCTAATTTATGATGTTTCTAATTTTTTGGGGAAACATTGTGAGCTCCTATGAAGACAAACTTTTTTCCCTGTAAAGCCTAATCAGTGCTGATTCCAATGATGTGTATCTTTCATTTCTCCTGTACATAGTTTCGGAAATATTCACTGAGATAGGAATGTGGTTAATTTATGCATATTTTTCCGACCTTTTATTTCGACAGATGTTGCAGTTCAAATTTATAACGCTTTACTATTACCACATTTTGATTACTGAAGCCCGGTCTGGGATTGTATGAGTGGCTATTTGACTGATAAATTACAAAAATTACAAAATCGCGCTGCCAGAGTAATTACTAAATCACCTTTTGATAAGAGCTCCAGCCTCCTTCTAGCGATGCTTAAATGGGAGAAGCTGTCTCTTCGTCATAAAAAACAGAAAGCTTTAATTATGTATAAAACATTGAATGAACTTGCCCCAGAATATCTGCAATGTCTTTTCACTCAACGCCATGTTAATGATCATAACTTAAGAAATCTTGAAGGAAAACTCTCGCTGCCCAAGCCAAATACTAATTACTTGAAACGAAGCTTTTGTTATAGCGGGGCTTGTTTGTGGAATAACTTGCCCCAAGACTTAAAAAGCGTTGGTTCTTTTGGGCAGTTTAAACGGGGTATTAAGAAGGTATCTGAGATATCGGATTCCCACACGGCAATCATGTAAAACAGTTGTAATGAGTTTTAGTTTTTAACTTTTAGCTTAAGTGATGATTCTCCGTGTTTAAATAAAGATTTACATTACATTACATTACATTACATTACAAAACTGGTAGAATAGACTTCCAGTTCGACAAAAAACTGCGCTTCTGAGCTCTGCGCTCATCTACAGCATTTAAGTCTAAGCACCGACTAGAAAACGATTAGCTTTAAGTTATTGTGACGGTACTTCTATTTAATTAATTGTTTTAAAAAATTGGCTGTTTCCAGGAACTTGCCTCGTTAGTCGGCGTTTACAAAACCCGGACTGGATCGGATCGGATCGCATCGGACTGACAAAACCCAGACCGGATCGGACCGGATTAACAAAATCTGGATCGGATTGCGTCCGATTGACAAAACCCGGACCGGATCCGAAAAAAATCGGACCGCCATAAATTTCCGCCAAAATAGTCACGTAACATCTCATGATCAAGTTTCGGCATAGAAATACGAATGCCTTTTTTCGCTGCTCAGTGAAGCAAAGTTGTAATGGTTCTTTTTCGTATAAGATATTCCACAGGTGCCCC
Source organism: Astreopora myriophthalma (assembly GCA_014634185.1). Taxonomy (NCBI): domain Eukaryota; kingdom Metazoa; phylum Cnidaria; class Anthozoa; order Scleractinia; family Acroporidae; genus Astreopora; species Astreopora myriophthalma. The sequence goes on from BLFK01000008.1 coordinate 330,229, forward strand.
AAGCTCAGAACACTAAACGTATAGTTGTTTCGCCTAAACAGGCATAAAGAACTACAGAAAACAGACGAGGTAAGTTCACATACTTTATTACTTTGAAAACTATACATAATTATGCCATAGGAAACACATTTGTAGCCTTGCACGCTGTACGCAGTTATTTTAAATTTATTTAAACATTATTGTAAATCACTAACCCATCATTGTAAATAGTTGCCGAAACGCCTCTTTAGGAGCAGTTATTAAAGATTAGGGACCTTAAGCATAGACGACGAAAACCGAGGACGAGGACGAACCGGAAGTTATTTTGCACAACTAGACTGATTTACGCATGTCATGTTTTCTATTCACCGACGTAACTCGTTGTGTGCCCGACGTCGAGAACGTGAAAAAGCTGTGGTTGGCGTTCTCTGCTGTACGTAAGTATTTTATAAGCTATTTGTTCTCATTTTGCTCATTTTATCGAGCAAACACCAAATATCCATGGATTTGAATTGGCTACGTGAACGTTTCCGTCATATTTTAGTCCTAACTTAGAGTCAATACCCTCGGTTTTCTTGTTTACCTGTAGGAACTGTCCAGCCTAGTGTGATAGTTATGGCGTGTGAAACTTCCACAGCAGGGTAAGGTTTAAAGTTTTAGTAAATTAGATTTAAAAGGGATTTCATCTTAACGGTTATCGTTATTTACTTCGTTCATGAATTAAATATGTTGCTAACTTCATTTCCATGTAAAAAATGGTCGCTTCGAGACACTGCCCTGAATTATAAAGAGATTTTAACACATTCCCACTTTTTTATCCAGGAACAACTCTATGAAATGGACAGAAGACCATGACTTGAAGCTCTGTAGGGAAGTTCTTATCCTCGAGCCTTTTAAGCATCCAAAATCTTTGGATGCTTATGTAGAAGAGTTGTATCGTGCGTTACCCATGCATGAACGTAGGTCACGCAATTAGGGTATTAGTGCATTGCATTGTAATTGAACCCCTGTAGTGGTCGGAGTGTCAGCATCTTTGAAGAGTTTTTTGGTGCGAAGTGTGAAGTTGCGGAGCCATCCCGCGCTCATTGTTAGAATGTATATTGTATGCGCCCCGTATGGCAGCACGTTACTTTTTCTTTCTCCAGTTAATTTTAAAATTTTTATCTTTTTGAAGTAATAAATGCCGCCGTATCAGCACAGGCATTTATCTAAAGTGTAAGTAAATGTTTTAGCAATTCTACGTCTTGTCCTAGCACTTGGTCAAGCTTGTTGTCCCAACGTTGTATGTCACAACTCTGGTTTGCTGGAAACAAATATGGCTGCCAGGATTTACTTGCCTAGTTCTCTCAAACTTCTGAGACCACCCGGACGGCCCAACATCGAGCCATTACTCTACGAAACTTTGAAGTCATTTGGGATATTCAAGCCTCGTTCAGGAGTGCGAGCCGGAGCTCTAGTGAGAACAAGGGCAGTTCCTAATCAACTCTACAGCATCGAAACTGTTATTACTAGCAATCGTGAAGTCAACCGTCCACCGTATTTTCGACCAAGGGGACACAACCTTACGAGAAATCAAACAGGAGCCAAAGTCACCCCAATATTGCCCGCCTATCTGATTTCTAATGCATGTCGAGTTACGAACAAAGTCGACGAGCTCCAGGCTGTTGTCGAAGCGAGTAATGTTAATGTAGCTATTATCACCGAGTCTTGGCTTGACAGTAATATTCCGTCATCTGCTATCAGTTTAGGGAACACGTTCAATATCTATCGTAAGGACAGAACGTGTTCTCAGGGTGGAGGTGTACTAGCGTATGTGAATGAATCGATACCGACTAAACAACTATCTGAGCTTGACGTTGATGATAAGGAGGTGCTATGGTTGCTTCATACACCGCCGCATATAATGAGACCTTTTAGCTGCATAATTACAGTTGCTTTGTATCTTCCTGAATATCGTAGGAATATTGCTAAGGAGTCTGAGCTAAACAACTATATTACAGAACGTCTGGATAATCTGCTTAAAGAAAGGCCGTCAGCGGGAATAGTGATTACGGGAGACATCAACCAACTGGATCCGCGCTCACTGTGTCAGAGATTTGATTTGCGGAAAGTTGTTAAAGCCCCGACTGGCGGAAATAATATTCTTGACCAAATTGTAACAAACATGGGTAATATATACGGAGAGGCTCAACATCTGCCTCCCGTGGGGCGCTCAGATCATCAGTGTATCCTTTATGCTCTGCTGAAGCATCGACCAACTGGCAAATTGTCTGTGAAAACCGCCAGAAGTCTCAAAGCTGATAACATCAGAGCTCTTGGGTTAAAGCTTAACCACGAGAATTGGGAGTCTGTTTTCCAAGCGAAAGATGTGGATGAGAAAGTCGAGGCTAATTGCTACTAATTGAAGCTCTTAACACCTGTACTCCTCAAAAACGCGTGCGTATGCACCCAAGCGACAAGGAGTGGACACATATTAAAGGTGCAATTAAGGCCTTTTCTAAAGGTGACAAGGAAAGATGCAAGCTGATGAAAGATAAAGTTGCAAATCTCATCAAGAATGCAAAACGCAAGTTTTATGAAACAAAGGCGAGTGAATTTCGCATGTCTAATCCACGCAAATGGTATAAATCTATTTACGCGCTCTGTGGTGCCGAAAGACAAAGTTAGTAATCCAACGGACATAAATAACGACTTCAGACAAATTTCTGTCCTTCCTCCTTCTTGAGAAAATCCAACTCATGCTGAATAAAAGTGACATGAAGATCGACGCTACCCAGCATGCATTTCAGGAAAAGCGTCAACTGTAACAGCACTCACAAGTATTACCCAAGATTGGTTCAATGCTACTGAGCGAACGAGTCCATTTTGCGGGGTGCATGCCTTATTTCTGGATTTCCGCAAAGCATTTGATCTCGTTGATCACGCCACTTTACTTGAGAAACTAGCTACCATGAATATCTCTCGCAGTTTCTGGAACTGGGTTCAAAGTTATCTCTCCGGTAGGACTTAGATCTTTAGAGGTAGATCTTTAGAGGTCTAGCAAGAGAGACTGTGGAGCCCTTGAATGTAAGAAGGGACAATCACACAGCACACGCTTTTAAG
>BLFK01000008.1:346965-358062 GCA_014634185.1 Astreopora myriophthalma
TAAGCACTCCTAAATATTTAATAAATTCCTTACGTTCTAAAGAAATATAACTGTTAGTATGATGGTCAAACATTCTCAAATTTATTTGGTGATTCAGTTTTTTCTGTCTAGGCCGAAAAATAACAAAGTTAGATTTTTTTATATTCAGTGATAACTTATTAGCGATTAACCAATCATAGATGTTAGAGAGTTCAGCATTAACTATGGTTTCGAGTAACTTAAGATTTTTATCAGCATATAAGAGATTAGTATCATCTGCGAATAAGTAAAATTTAAATCGATTGGAGCTATTAGATATGTCATTTATATAAATGAGGAAAAGTAGGGGTCCTAACACCGACCCCTGTGGAACTCCTGATAATATTACTTCCTTCTTGGATATATTTTTAACACCAATTTGTGTTGTTTGTTGTCGACCTACTAGGTAAGAAGCAAACCACTCGTTCACTATTCCACGTATCCCGTAATGATTCAGCTTTTGCAATAATATTGAATGATCGACCGTGTCAAAGGCTTTCCTCAAGTCAATGAATATACCACACGAATACATCTTTTTGTCCATGTTATTTTCAATTTGACTGATTATATCCAGGATAGCATGTTCAGTAGATCGTTTCTTGCGAAAACCATATTGTGAATCATTAAGTACATTACATTTCTCAAGAAAGCATTTGAGACGATAATACATCATTTTTTCGAAAATACGGTTAAAAACAGATAGAAGGGATATAGGTCTATAATTAGAAGGGTCAGATTCATCATCATTTTTGTATATTGGAATAACTTTAGCAAGTTTTAGCTTGGATGGATAAATTCCACATTCGATTGATTTATTTATGATTATAGACAAAGGTTGACTAATGACATGTTGAGCTGATCTTAAAATGCGAATAGGTAAAGAATACAATCCATAAGCTTTATTTTGGGGAATAGTCATTATTTCAAATTCAATTTCAGAAGGAGACACGGGGTTAAAAAAGAATGAACCGGAGGAATTTAGCATTGGAAGATATTCAGTAAATTGTTTTGATGGATTTGGCATTTTAGAGGCCAAATTATATCCAACTGAAGAAAAATACTTATTCATTATATCAGGGAACGCAGAGGAATTATAACATACTTGTTTGGTTCGTGGGCATTTTAGAGACCTTATATCTTTTCGGACCTTGTTTTTCCGGCCTAGAAGACCATTGATACCCTCCCAGGTTTTTTTAGTGTTTGTTAAATTTTCTTCAAAATATTTGTGGAAGTGCATTTTCTTACTTATTCGTGTAAGCGTCAATACCTTGTTACGATAGATTTTGTAGGCATCAATGTCACCTGAACAATAAAGAGAATTCTTTATTTTAATTGATTTTCTGATTCCCTTTGTTATCCAAGGTTTTGAGAGTCGCTTTATCTTGCGCTTTGAGATTGGCTTTAAAGGAGCGTGTTTATTGAGAAGATTATTTATTTTGTTATAAAATAGAGAGAAAGACTTATTCACATCACTTCCTTTTAAGACTGCTTCAATCAGGTCAATCTGAGAGAGGTCCTGTAAAAAATTTGTCTCAGAATAATTTGAGTAATCACGAACTAGCTTTCTATAACAATTATGATTATAAATATTTTTAGTGGAGAGAAGATAACAGAACTGTGAAAAGTGATCAGTTAGATCTGAAATTATATTACCACTAGTTATGTTATCTTCTATATTACTCAGGAAGATATTATCAATAAGTGAGTATGAATTGTTGTGTACTCTCGTTGGTTTGTCAATTGTTGGAGTTAAATTAAAACTTTGCAGAGAAAGTATGAAATTTTGAGCATATTTGCAGGAGGAAAAACGAAGAAGATTTAAATTAGTATCACCCATCAAGACAATTCTCTTCCCAGAGGCACTAAATCTTTCAATTGTTTCCTCAAAATATTCCTGGAAACGCTCTGGTGAATTGTGCTGTCTATAAACAACACCACAAATTATATTTGCATATTTGGGTAGATGCAACTCAATCCAGAGAGCCTGAAAAGCTTCATTAGAGCATTTTTCAATAACTGTATACTTAAATTGCTCATCAATATACATACCAACACCTCCAGCGGAAAGAGGTGTTGGCACATACTCAAAGTTATAATTAGGTATCAAGGGATTAAAATCCAGATTACCATGCTCATCTTTTATTCTAGTTTCTGTGATTCCTATAATATTAAAATGAAAATCAAGTTCCTCTAATAAATGGGTTTGAAAGTTTTCTAAATTGCTTTTCAGGCTTCGAATATTAGTATGAAACAGTGAAAATCCAGAATTTGAATGTGACGAAATTTGTAGGTTTTCTTTCAATTGGCGGAAGCTATGCGGAGAATAGTATCTACAACTGGCAGGTGGAGTATGGGCATCAAGGCCGGACCTTTTATCCAAACAACTATTTAAAGTAAATATATCCAAATCATTAAAACTTGGTAAGCGTTCAAGATATTTCTTAGTAGGAAGGCTTGAGTTAAGACTGTTATTAAACTGACCATGGGAAGAGATGACATCGCAAGAATAGTACGGAAGCTCGCGTAAGAGAGCTTTTCTTAAGTTTACCTTAGTTGATAATGCTGCTTCTTGACTTATGATTTCTTAACTTGGTGATTGTTGGCGAGACATAAGATTATCTAAATCCCTCGTACTCTTGATTGCGATGGGTCGAGTTCCCTCGTTTTTCCTCAGCCATACTATCGAGTTTTTGACCCAGCAAAATGCATAATTGGACCTTTCCTTGAACTTTTTTGCATCTGACAGCAAGCTTTGAAGACGTGGAGTTAAATGAGCGAAAATTCCAGCATGCTCCATAGAGACATTCTCCGGAAGGCCAATGCTTGTTGGGTTGATTTTGCTAATCTCCTTTCGAGACACCATGACTTGCTCGCGGGTAATCCTTCGAGTAAATTTACAAATTATAGGTTTAGGTCGCCCTTCGATAGCATGACGCGGTGTAATCCGGTGAGATATATCAATGTCGTATGGTTTTACCTCCACTCCAATGCCATTAAAGATTCTTAAGCAAAGCTGTAACGTATCAAAAGCATTTTCGTGCGGTCCCAGCTCAGGAACGCCTACAAGCTTGACATTGTAGGAATAGCTATACTCTTGAACCTGATCGATGGCCGTCGAAACTTTGGACACTTCAGTCGATAACTCCTTCAGCGATTTCTCAAGGGCAAATATTTTTTCCCAAGCTTGATCTCGAAATTTAATAAGATCGTCATATTCTTTGCTTAAGAAGTCCAAGGACTTCGGTACATCAGGATTGTCAGTGACGCTTGCAGCATGGCCGCCACTTTGATTCGATTTCAAGTCCTCTTGAACTTTCCTAAGCTCGGCAAAAACCTCCTCCACTTTTTCCTTCAGCTTGTCATTCTCAGCTTTTAACGATTGCACGGTATCCTTTACCATTTTAGGCACTTACTACTCGTTTAACCACAAAATATAGACACAAATCTTGGAGCTCTCGAAATTGCATCAGCACGCTACACAAGCATGCGTAATGAATGACTGGGTTGTACACAACACTTGTAAGAAAAGTACATTCCAATCTGATATATCAAGTTGCTAAACAACAAGAAAAATTCAAATACCAATAGACATATCCAGTAGCACAACAACAACAAGGGGGTCATAATCAGCTCTCAATCTTATCTCATTCTGCCCTTGGAATTTTACCAGTGCTGGCTCATGTTCCCCATACACTGAAAATATGAGTAAATAGCGAGCCTTCTGACATCACAACAGGGAGCCCAAAAGTATGGTCACTTATTTAATTCACATCTTTTCATGCATGCAAACTAGCTTTCCAATCAGAAGCAGATCGTTTTTCTTGGATTTTGATTCAATAGTAAGAGTGACGACAGAATGTGAGTAAATCAAGATGTCTCAATTTTGGGCTCCTTGCTGCAGTCTAGCCTGAGCTTCCTTTTTCTTTTCCATACAATCTAGGAGTCGATGCAAAAAAGGCCTGCTTTTCTTCCTTCATTTCTTTCAAGAGTTTCACTTTTTCCTCCTCAGCTTTTTGCCGTTTCTCAGTGTATGTATGAAAGAACTGAAGCATTTCTGCAGCAGATGATTTATTCTTTGTTCTCTTTCAGGTTTTGCTTTTGCCTGACCTTTTAACAGATGAAGAACTTGATTCATGGCTAGCTCCTTCGGTGGATTCAGATTCATCTAATTCTGACTCATCCTCGTTACTGTCCGCTGCTCTTCGGCTGTTGCGGGAGTGGCTTTCTTCATGAGGTCCTTCGGTGGAGCTTTCCATGGTACAAACAGGGTTCACAGAGGCCTCCTGTGCAAGACACTTGGAGGTTCGTCTCGGTCATTCCCCGTTTTGCTGTTGTGGTCTTCGATCTTTTATACTTGGAAACTAGCTTGACAGGGGAAAAGTGCATGCACCTCCTTATCCTGGAACTGGTAAAGATCCCCGGGGTATGTTCCGAGCGGGAAAATGGGACTACCTTTTGAGCAGCACCACTATTTCCGGGAATTTTCCAGTTGGGCGAACCGAAAAAAATGCCTTCCATTTATCCCCGAACCGGAATTTTTTTACCAAATAGAAAGCACCCAGGGTGTATATCCAAAAGATAAATTTAAAGTTGTTTCGCTAGCATCTGGTTCACCAAGACCATTGACTTTGGCGAGTAGTATAGGACAGATGGATAGATGAATTTATTCAAAATGGCCGCCAGTGGAAGGTATAGAGGGGCTTTTAATGAGATGCACATCACGTAGGTGTACGAGGGTAAATCCAAGATGGTGGCGGTATTGAGCTTTAAGAGTTTAATCAGATGCAGAAGATCTTGGTATGTGAGGGGTTTAATGAGATGCGTGTGTGTATTTGTTTTGAATTGTATTTGGAGTAAAGTGTATTGAGCTCCGGTGGTATGATTCCACCCAACCAGCCGGGTAGTGTCGCGCCTATATAGGGAAAGAACAATGGAGTAGCGAAGAACCAATGAGAAGGCATTGACGTCACCGTCAAACGAGTTGAAACAAGTTTAAGGGTGAGAAGAACCAGTTTTGAAGATGATGAGTATTCAGACTAGGCAAACCCGTTAAACCGGTTTGCTGTTCATCCTTATGATATCTTCTAGCTGTAACACTTTCAAAAAAAAAATGAACCCGAGACAATATTTCAATTTATTTCATTGAACAAACATAATAAATTATTACAATCAAGTTTCAAAAGCAAACGATGGTCCTGAATTTTACATAGAATCAGTCACTTTATCTATTCTTGCAAATTGTCTCATGAGCTTGGGTCTTTGCATCATATCCATCTTTGCAGTTTCTCTTGGTTTGTAAACTGGAGGCCCCCTTTCAGAATACGTATCCACAGGCAATTCATCAGCCCACTGAAAGTATCTACACATGTCCTTTCTTCTACATGTAAAGTAGGGTCTGAACGGATTCTTTACTGATCGTGACACCCTTAACGTGGGCGTATCCATATGCTTGCACAGTAGCCGCTTACCACCTTCACATACTTTGTACTCAGGGATCACATGGTCACATACGCATTGTTGATAGCCATGGATATTCTCTTCAGGGCAGAAGAAGGGACATTCTTTCCAATTTAAGCAGCGAATGTAAGGTATACCAGAGGCGGGCTTGATGACTTCAAGAGAAAACCGTGCAAGGTCGTTTGACCCAAATACGCGCGAATTGCGCAAAAACAGAAGCGCGCAAAAGGGAAGCCAGGGAGCGATCGAAAAATGTTGATAAGATCGTAAGAGACGTCGTTACAACTTGTAATATCTACCCGTTTCGAGAACTGGACAAGTTTGCCGCTTCTTTGAAGCGTGAGATATACAGTGCTGTAGCAACTAGAATACAAAAAAAGTAACGTGTTGATTGCGTGGTTCGTTGTCAAGTGTGTATTGTTGTGTGTATGCGTTGTAATACTGTCTAAGTGTTAACTAGATGTCGTGATTATTCCCTGTAGTCCTTTCACACGTTTATTTGTAAGTATATAAGTTTGCTTCAGTGTCATTACGCATAATTTTTCCCTTTAAGTTCGGTCGTTGTGTAGTTTCTACCTTTTTAGGTTCAGTTCATAACATTGTTGTTTCCGCCGTTCTCGGCAGCCTTTTGGCCTACATTTATTTCAACTCGCACCACAGTTTGTAAGTATTTGTTTCGTGTTTTCCGTTGCTTTTTTACGTCCTTTACTTTAGAACAATTTATGTAATTTGTCTTCGTTTATTTTGTTTTCAGTTGAATCGCAGTTGCCAGTGTTCAAATATTAAATATATTGCGCATTCAAATGTGGTACTTGAACCTTCGACCGAACAGTGCTATGGCGTTTTCACAATGTTTTGTCTCTGTGGACGAAGTGTATTACATAGAATTTTAACAAGAGACGCAAAGTGATTTTTTGTTGTTTCTCCGTTGCATAAAATCGTTTGATTTCGTAAACTATAGTTAAACAGTAGTATTCAGTTATTTGAGATGTGTGCTTGGTTTCTAGGAAAGTACTAACTTCTCCGCTCATAGCTCAAGGGTAGAGCGCGAAACTGTAGATTTTTCTTTCATAAGTTAATTTGGCATACTGGACAGCGATCATGCCCAGACACGTTCGGGTAATTGAATATTCATCAAAACAATACTGTGGCTTCTCATTGGGTGACCATGATGTCACTTCTACCTTATTGGCTCTGTTACCAACCCTTTGTAATTCGAATGAATTTTTTCCCATTAAAATATTACACGTGTTGTTTCACGTTGAGCTACTAGGGTTGTGCTCCAACCTCCAAGATGTCCTGTTGTTTTGTGATTCATGCACGCCTTGTCTCTTTTTCCCGCCCAAATTTGCATGTGTTGGTTCACGAGTCGGCTAGAGTTGTGCTCCCTTTCTGGCGGCTGCCTCGGTCCAGCCTTGGTGGCTTTGGCCAGGCGGCGTCAGCGGCTTTGCATGCTTCCACGAACTGCCAGTTAATGACACGGATGGTGTCCCGAGCGCTCTTTAACTCACAACGAGCCGCATGAGCTGCTCATTGATTACTCAGAGCTGCTCGGAGCTGCTTGTTGACTAGCCAGAGTTACTCTGAGTTGTTCATGGATTACTCAGCGTCGCTCTGAGCTGCTTATCGATTACTCAGAGTTGCTTTGAGCTGCTCATTGATTACTCAGAGTTGCTCTGTTATTATTCACATCAGTGTTCTGATATCAATCATAAGTTTCTATGGAATTCATATTGTAGAGTAAACGTGGCATTGCACAGATCAGTGTAAACATAAAAACTCAACAACGGATCAAAATTCATTGATTCAAGCTCCATCAGAAGAACTGATCAATATTCACGTGGAATGATGATAAAGTGAATATTTAAAACGATAATCAGTTGCCCCATGTCCGAGACACAACTGGTGTGAGACGTGTGCAAAAGCGAACTGAAAGATCACCAAAAGAGCCCGCTTGTCGCTGATGGAGAAAAGGACAGAGTTAGATCACTCCTCTTTGAAAGCGTGCAAGATCGTTTGAGCCAAATACGCGCGAATCGCGCAAAAACACAAGCGTGTGGAAAGGAAGCCAGAGAGCGATCGAAAAATGTTGATAACATCGTTAGAGAAGTCATTACAACATGTACTATCGACCCGTTTCGAGAACTGGACAACTTTGCAGCTTCTTTGAAGCGTGAGATGTACAATGCTAAAGAGTTCTCGTGATGTTTTGTCTCTGTGGATGAATTGTGTTAAATAGAATTTTAACAAGAGACACAAAGTGATTTTTTGTTGTTTCTCCGTTGCATAAAATCGTTTGATTTCGTAAACTATAGTTAAACAGTAGTATTCAGTTATTTGAGATGTGCGCTTGGTTTCTAGGAAAGTACTCACTTTTCTGCTCATAGCTCAAGGGTAGAGCACGAAACTGTAGATTTTTCTTTCATTAGTTAATTTGGCATACTGGACAGCGATCATGCCCAGGCACGTTCGGGTAATTGAATATTCATCAAAACAATACTGTGGCTTCACATTGGGTGACCATGATGTCACTTCTACCTCATTGGCTCTGTGACCAACCCTAATTTGAATGAATTTTTTCCCGTTAAAATATTATACGTGTTGTTTCACGTTGAGCTAGGGTTGTGCTCCAAGATGCCCTGTTGTTTTGTGATTCATGCACGCCTTGTCTCTCTTTTTTTCCCGCCCAAATTTGCACGTGTTGGTCACGAGTCGGCTAGGGTTGTGCTCCAACATGCCCGCTTGTTTTGTAATTTATGCATGCCCCCTTTTTTGACATGCTGATTGATGACATCATTTGATGACTACCTGTCAAAATGGGTCTGAAGGGGCCCATACTACTACTCAAATAGCCTGAATCTTCCAGATAAAAAAACGAGTAATAAATGTATAGACATCCCACAAAAAGGTCTCTCCACAACCGTTCAGTCCTTTGGTTGTGGACACTTGGTCCAGTTATGTAGCTTTTTTGCCCTGGTCCCCTTAACGGATGATTAAACATGAATTGTGCTACCCTATCATTCTCAATACCATGGTCTCCTCGTACTCTGGAAGGAAGGCCATAAGAATTCACTGCCTTTTGAAAACTCTACCAAGACTGTGTCAGCTCTATTATTGCCATGGCAGCAAAGGTACATAACTTTCCTGGAATATCCATCAATGCAACCGTGAACTACGAATTTCCACCTGCAAGTAAATTCATTCTTCAATTTTCCTCATAATTCCTTCACAGCCATCCTAGGCTTTAAGTCACGCTATGAAGTCCTCTCTCACACCAATCACGCAGCGGTGTTCCCCCATTATGCCAAAAATTGCCTTTTGTTGTACTATTATTGTAATCTTTCATTAAATATAAAGGCGAATACCCGAAGGAACTGTGACATTAAATACCATGCTCTTAATATAACAGCAGTTGAGCTGAATGAAGAACACTGTTTTTTTGTTTTTGTTTTATGTATACATCCCCAGCCAGGTCAGTCAATGAAATTAAAAATATTTGTTGTAGCCAATATCGACCAATAACAGTTCATAGCAATTAATCAAATCAAAACTGGAAAGCAACAAGGGAAAATATTTGTAATTATTTAACATTGTTGATTTTCATTGATTGGCATTTATTTTCATTTCTGACTGGCATCTATTTTTGTTGAGTAACTAACCACATATAGTGTACCATGTATGTGGACTGCAGACAGGTGGTCAAACTTCCATTACCTGTTGTTATGCAGACTGGCTTTTGTGTGCCTTACTTTGTTACCCCAACAAATTATGAAAACAATCCATTATTTACTAATAGCTTCATGGAATCAAAACAAAAAATCTCTCTTAGCCCAAACCTTATGCAACTCAATTTCCCATCTCCTGCCCTGTCTTTTTTTCTCCAGATTTACTCTGATCGCCCACCCAAAAATAAAAATACCTGCCTTATGAGCTTATGATTTCCATCCATATGCCACGACGAAAGGGGTTCCTGAACATTGTACACTCTTTCTGTGGGTGACCCGAGGTTGCAAAGCACGTACTGCAGTACCTTCAGGATCGTTCCTTCTGATCTCATTGCCTCCCTCAATCTACTTTCTTGTACTTTCAGTCCTCTAGCCAAGAGATGACCACGCATTGATTTGTAACCTGAATTAGGAAACTCATGCAAAATGTTTCTAAGTTAACTCATCTAGCTCTGGCTCTGTTATCTGAGTGTAATTCATTCGCATTGAAATGCCATACTCCTCCAGTTTTATAAACAGTTTTGTCGCTCACGAATAACATCTTGGAAATGTCAGTTGCCTTGAAACCATATTCAATAAAGTCTTCCAGCTGTTATTTTGAAATGTAAAATCTTGGACGTCCTCTTATACCAGTTTGAATCCCTGGAGGTGCATAACTTTCACAGTTAAAATAATCGTCCCTGTCGAGAGTGGCAAGTAATTGCTGGGCCTCTTGTAGGGGAGGCAGTAGGCTTTGCTCAAGGGTCCCTCCAAGCCTCAAAAGCATGGAACAAAGCCATTCAACTCTGTATCTGAGGGTCTCCCAGGGGTTTGGGGGAACAAGGGAACATTGGCAAAATATTGAAGGGAATACATGAAGAGAACATAAGCCAATTTTTAGGGAACAGGGGAACAAAACTGTACAAATTAGAGAAGAAAACATTGCGATATAAGAAATAAAGACTGTTATTTCTGAGATTTTATTTATGGTCATTTAGGGTATGCACTACTGACATTGGTTTTGTCTTACTTTACGTACACAAGAAATCAAACAAAGACAAAGCAATCAGCTGGGAGTCTGGGTACGAGAAGTTGGCGGGAATCTGTTGTCACAGATTGCCAAGATGGCGGATAGATTGTTTGCCGATCGTGTTGTGCTGCCTGTCACTGCTGCGATTTATAGAAATGGCGAAGAAAAACCAGCAATGCTTTGGTACTTTGAAATGGGAATAGGGGGCGAAAGTGACAAGGCGTTATTTGATTTTATTGTTCGAGTTAGAGAAGGATTTGGAATCGGAGATCAGTGTAGCCAGCTAAGCATAGCGAGATTCAGAGTGACGATCAGTGAGAAAGAGTTCCAAGTCACAGAGAACTGTCCAATGGGCAGAGTATTTGAGATTGATTCCCAAGAACAGTAGAATGCAGCGATTACCAAAGTGATAATCCACTAGTCATTTGTTTCCTCCGGCCCCTCCCCCACCCCCGCGACATGCGGGGACTTTGCCGGGCAATAGCGGGGGAATTACTGCAGCTTTGCGATGATTTTATGCCCATACCCCCAGGGACTTTACCTCAAATTTGCCTGACCTAAAATACCCCCGGGAAACTTTCAAAAACAAAGCGCTCACGAGGAGACTGTGTGTAAAGGATTCTGGGTGCATTCCTCACAAGCAGCGATCCAACATGGTTACCAGAGAGGATAGCGTGACAAAGCAAGTGTCAACAATCCTTTTATATCCTTATGTAAATGAATGCATCCATTGATAAGCCTGATGGCAATTGAAAGAAAACACTTTGACCTTTATCCAGAGACTATATTTACGCTTTGTTTCTCAAAATGTATTTAGCACAGAAATAGACAATCCCTTCTTTTACAAGGTCTTTCAGCTAGCCCCGGGGGGGGGGGGGGGGGGGGTTT